>JAJHZJ010000014.1:5272473-5487693 GCA_023548195.1 Bettongia penicillata ogilbyi | reverse complement strand
GCTTTCATGTGGTTGAACTTCCAGGAGCATCAGGCCTTTTTGACATGAATTTCTAATCACCTAAGAGCATAAAAAGTCCCAGACATGTGGAATCGGGTCCTAAAGAGTTGGCAGATGCTTCAAGGATGGGGTTAGGCACTGAACACTTCCCTATGAATCAGAATATTACTATCTGGAGACAAGGAGGTCCTGAGTGCTTCATTCTGGTTGAGTGTTTTTTCTATGTTATAAAGAATTTCTAATGTTTGCAAAGTACTTTACAAACAACATCTCATTTTGTTCCTTACAATGACTCTAGGAGATAGATCTATTTTACAGATGCAAGAACTGAGACAGATGTAAGTTAAGTGACTCGTCTATGGTCCTACAGCCAATAAGTGGTTGAGGCAGGACTTAAGCTCACATCTTCCTGGTTCCAGGCCGAGTGTTCTGTTCACTGTGCCATATAGCTGTCTAGCAACCCTAGTCCCATTGACTGTTGGGTGACCTAAGAAGGTCTCATTTCATTCTAATATTGGACCTAAACTACCAGCAAACCAACCTGAGTCAGGCTGAGCACCATAGTAAAATCCTTTCTAAATAGTATGGCAGAAACAACTGGGCATAGACCAACATCTTACATTATGCACTAGGATAAAATCATAATGGGTATAGGATTTAAGATATAAAGGCCAATACTCTAAGAAAATCAGGAGAGCAAGGAATAGTTTACCTGTCAGATCTACAGAGAAGGGAAGAACTTATGAGCAAACAAGAGATATAGGACATTATAAAATTCAAAATGAATGATTTTGATTACATTAAACTGAAAAGTGTTTGCATGAACAAAACCAACGCAATCAAGATGAGAAAGGAAGCAGAAAGCTGGGAAACAATTTTAGGACCACTGTCTCTGATATAGGCCTCATTTCTAAAATACATAGAGAACTGAGTCAAATATATAAGAATACAAGTTATTCCTCAATTAATAAATGATCAAAGGATATAAACATCAGTTTTCAGAGGAGGAAATTAAAGCTATCTATAGTCATATGAAAAAAATGCTGTAAGTCACTATTGATTAGAGAAATGCAAATCAAAACACTCTGGGGTACCACATCACACCTATCAGATTGGCTAAAATGACAAACAGGAAGATGACAAATGTTGGGGAAGATGTGGGAGAATGGGAACACTAATGCTTTATTGGCAGAGTTGTGAACTGATTCAACCATTCTGGAGAGCAATTTGGAACTATGCCCAAAGGACTATAAAACTGTGCATACACCTTATACATATTGACCCAGCAATATAACTTCTAGGTCTGTATCCCAAAGACACCATAAAAAGGGGAAAGGACCCGCATGGACAAAAATATTTATAGTAGTTCTTTCTGTGGTACCAAAGAATTGGAAATTGAGGGGCTGCCCATCCATTGGAGAATGGCTGAACAAGTTGTGGTATACAAATGCAATGGAATGCTAATGTTCCATAAGAAATGATGAGCAGGAAGATTTCTTAGAAACCTGAGCAGACTTACATGAACTGATGTTGAGTGAAATGAGCAGAATCTGGAAAACATTATACACAGTAACAGCCACACTGTGCAGTGACTAACATGAATAGACTTAGCTCTTCTCAGCAATGCAAGGATCTAAGGTAACACCAAGACTCATGATGGAAAATGCTGTCCACATCCAGAAATAGAAGTATAGCGGCTGAATGTAGATTGAAGTATACTAGCTGTTCATTCTCTTTTTTTGTTTCTTCTTTCTCATGGTTTCTCCCATTGGTTCTAATTCTTTGCAACATGACTAACGTGAAAATGTTTAATATGAATATATATGTATAACCTATATCAGTTTGTATGCTCTCTTATGGAGGGGTGCAGGGGTAGAGAGGGAGAAAATTTAGAACTTAAAAGCTTATGGAAGTCAATGTTGAAAACTAAAATAATTTTTTTTTAATTTTAAAAAATCCTTTCATCCATATCTTCCCACTGTCCCTAAAGTCATGGTCTTTGTACAGTTTCCTACTCTGCTTATACCTAAGGCCAATCTTTCCTGTAGCAACTTTTTCTCAGCTAGCTGAGCAACTTTATTAGCTGTCAACTAAGAAAGTTTGCGATAAACTAGTTCACATTAAGGCATTAGTGACAACTAAGTTTAATATCCCTTTCCTAGTAATATTTGTATTTTTAAGAGAGGGACTCTAATGTTTTAACCATATAAGGAAAGAGTCTCATGTTAGAATTTCTAGTAGCATGGCAGATATGTTTGAAATGTATTTTTAGATGGGGAATATCTTCTCATAGCTCTTTAAGTCATGCTATGAAAGTAATTGCCTACCCTGTCAACTCAGCCCTCCTCATTAGTTTATATTATGGAAAGGATAAAATCAGTCATTGGTATATCTATCAAATCCTAACTTCACGTGTTTGAAGTCATAGCACAAGGTCTACCTCTAATATTCTGATAAATATTAATCATTTGGTAACCTGTTCACATAAATATATATATATATTTTGTTGTTGATCACATTCTTCTCCTTCCTGCTTCCCAAATTTAAAAAGTTTAGTTGTCTAAAGAGATAAATCACATCCAGAGTATACACCAACCCAAAAGTATTTGATCAAGTTCCTCTTTCATTAAGTACTTAGTAGTGAGTATGATTTTATATGCACATATGTTAGCAAGAAATTATCTCAGTATAATCTACATTGTATAGTCATTTTATAAAGGGGATGAGATTGACAGCAGGTTTAAAATTATCAGTCCTATAATGTCATATACTATTACTTTGCTTACGTTGAGACATAAATATTTTATGTTTTCAAAATAAAAAGAAATAAGAATGTCCCTATCTTTCCCTTCTCCCAAACCAACCTTGTTTATAAACCCATCTCTGAAATAAATTTTTCTTAGCTAGCAACTTAGCCCCACAACTTCATCAAGTCTAGTCTTCTCCTTCTCAGATAACCCATTCTATTCACAGCCAGACACCCAAGCGGATTATATATTTTCTCCAGCTTCACCTGTTATCAATGAAGCATCTAAAATCAATGAATGGCTATGCATGGTTCAATGCTGTTCCAGAAACTGTGTGTCTATCAATATCTGACTTTACATCAGTTTTCAGCTCCTTCCAAGATCCCTGCACATAATAGGATGAGCAAGTGGAAAGGAAGTGATCTAGAAACTTGCCTTGGAGATCTACCACTAAATAGCTACATAGTACAATGGAGGAAATACTAGATTTGGAGACAGGACCTCAGTTCAAATCCTGATGCTGATTCTTAACACCTGTGTGACTTTGACTGGATTACCTAACCTCTCTAGGCTTCAATTTCCTCTGCCATAAAATGAAAAGTTTAAAGTAGCTCATCTCTATGTCTCTTCCAGCTCAATATCTATGATCCTATTGCCTTCCACAAATCACACGTCTAACTAGGAGTTTGGACGTGTTAATTATAAGGTCCCTTGTTGGCTTAAGATTCTTCCATTCCTATCTCTGGGTTCTGTTAATTCATTTGTATGTAGGAAATTACTTAGTGTCTGCTATGTGTAAGATACTGTCCTCAGATCATCCCTGACATGACAAAGAAACTTCTTTGGTCTGTAGGATTCCCTGTTATTAATAAATGACAAAGCAGTGCCTCCATCACATATGTCGTGATCTGGAGTGAATCCCTGGCAGACAGAGAAAGGTCACCAACAACACTTCCTCCACAACAACAGGAGCTAAGGAATAATTGTGTCCAATTGGCAGAAGCAGCTCCAATTGCCTTCAGACTTGGGTTGGAAGAACAATTATGTTTTACTGCTTTACTGCCACAACATATGAACAGTACACTTCATCTCATTTCTTTTTTTAAGTTTTTGTTAGACTATTCAAATACTGATTTTTGGCTCAAAAGAAAGGAAAAGACTTTTTGGCATGTTCTTTGCAAAAGAACAAGTTTGGGGTATGATCCAGAAACCCAGTGAAACTTGGCACCCTATTCTAAGATGCATAATGTTAAAAGCATATAGATATCTTGTTTTAAAATAATATAAATGTGAATAAAGTTTATGTGCATACAAAGAATTTTGAAATTACTTTGAATAAAGACTGGAATTTTTAGGTTGAAAGTAAAGCAGGTGAGAGGGAGAAAAAAATGCTTTATAACTGAAAAACTTAATTAACATGTAACTAAAAAAAGAAAAGCAAAAGAACCAGACCTGAGAACACTTCTTTGTGAGGTTTAAATAGTTCCAGAGACATAATTTCTGGATAATTAGTCATTTTATTAATAATGCCAGCATTTTAATAAAAGGAGGTCTGTGGCACTCTCAAGTGCCAAAGACAATCATGGCTTATATGTCCTTTGGAAGAGGAGTGTTCCTAAGGTTGGTAATCAACTCCAAGAGGTGGGCTTTGCAAAGAGAAATGAGTTCACTCCAATGAGGGATTGAGAATGACATCATGTCACTCTTGGCCAGAGAGACTATCCCTGTATTCAGACTACCCCCAATCTTGAACAATCTAAACAAAATCTTTATCCCCCGCCCAAGTTTGAGCTAATTGGGTGGAGTAGCAATACTCAGAATGAGGAGAATGTTAATCCTATTTTTCATCAACTCCATCCTTGAGAGATTAAACAAGAAAATATAGAAGCGGGGGAGGGGGAAACTGGGGTCTCCTCAATTTTGATAATTAGCTGTTAATATAAGAGAGAAATAAACATTTCTCTCATCACAAATTCAGGACTCCATATCACCATTTCTAGTAAATGATCAGTACAAACTTCAAGTTCTATGCATGTGAACACACACATGCACACACAGAGTCCCCAGTGTATATACATGGGCTACTATCTAAAAATTCACCCATAAGACAGTTGTTTGGAGCTTAAAACAGGCCTTCCCCCAGATCAGATGTTAATAGTGGTGCCTCACCTGCCAAATCTGTTCACAAAAGCTCATTTAATCTAAAATTTAGATGAACTATGGTTAAGTCATTTCTTTTCCTTTCTCGACTTTAGTTATCTCTCCTCTAAAAGAAAGAGTTATGATTAAACAATCTCTAAACTCCCAACACCAACAGCTTAAAATTCTAGCCTGACTAGACTAGTACTGGTGGGGACCTTTTGAAACAGGTATAATCCAGTTTAGGACCCTCCCACCCCTCTTTCTGCACTCATTTCTCCCAAGTGTCCTTATCCTTCGTATCAAACCTCCTCATTTTGACCCAATATTTTTATTGTGTTAACCCTCTCAGCTTGTCTGCCCCAACACCCTCCCAAAAAAACTCCATCTACCAAACTGACCACATTTTCCCTCCCCAAATCAAAATTCACTTCTTAATATAGCTCTTTTATTTAGATAAAAAATATTGGGCTAATTCACACTACTGTTTAATGACTGTTGGACCCATAACTTTCAGGAGGTATTTCTGTTTTTAAAGGGAATGCTTGTTTATCCAAATGACTGTCCATTGATAAAGTGTTAGGTAGCATAGTAAAAAAAAAAAAAAAAAAAAAAAAGTAAAACAAAAATTAGACGGTATGGGGAAGATCTTTTGAGAAAAAGCAGACACCATGCCTTCAATCCACTCCCTAAACTCTTCTTGCTTTTCTCAGCTTGTTTTTTGCCTCTACTCCTGAACTCACAGATTTTAAAAAGCCAAGATTCTCTTCCCTTCCATACTCCCTTCCCACACTGCGTTTCCCTAACTGTCGTAGCAGCAGCGGCAGAAGCAACAGAATTCCATTTGTGATCAACACGGGGACAGGGGGTGGGGGGGATGGATGGTAGTGGGAGATGCGGCTGTCTTGCAATCTGGTGAGTTCTCCATTATTATAAAGATTATAAGTCAGGTATGCCAAGATGTTGTAGAAAGTGTTCCCACAGAGCCTCCACCTCGACCACAGGCACTCCCTGAAGGAATCACAATTGGTTTTGAAACGTAGCATCAGGCAGACAACCAGAGCCCTAACTGGGGGCATTTACATCACTACTGATCAATTTTCTCTCAACTGATGTTTAATATACTCAAGCTTTCAGGCATCTGGTCAACATGGATATAGACACATAGGAAGTAAGTGGGAGAATGTACATAGGTCAGACTCCCCTTTCAGGTAACATCTCCCTCTTTATACATAGAATTAGCATGAGCGTTTAAGAAATCTGCTCTTGGTCCTCTTATATATATTAATTAATTACAGCTTTTGGACCTTGTTCAGTATGTCCAACTCTTTGTGATTTGGGGTTTTCTTGGCAAGAATACCAGAGTTGGCAGTATGGGCTCAAGTATATAAAATCCATCCATGAAGGCGCTCAGATTCAATCTAGCTCAGATTATATCTGGTCTGCTAAGAGTCACAAATGCTCAGATTCCTTAAGAGTCTAGCCAATGGTGAGATTTCTTAAGAGTATGGTCAATATGGCAGATCTTTACTAAACTTTGTTTTTCTCTTTGGTTGAAAGAAGGCTTGGGTGTAATTCATTCAGGCAGGACCCAGCAGGTCGGTATTTTGTGGTCCTGAGCATCCCAAACCTCAACAGAGTGGTTTGCCATTTTCTTGTCCAGCTCATTTTATGGATGAGGAAACTGAGGCAAATAGGGATAAGTTACTTGCCTAGGGTCACACTGCTAGTTAAGTGTCTGAGATGAGATTTGAACTCAAGAAGATGAATGTTGCTGACTCCAGGCTTAGCACTCTATGTACTCCACCACCTAGATGCCCAGTTACAGCTCTACCCCTGCAAAATGCAGATATGCTTACAAAAATGCATTTGCTCTCTTCTTTTCCCTGGCAAGGTCTGCTGCCCAGATCACTCTACTGTTGCTAAAAGTTTCCCTCCAGGGGGACAAATGACCTTTCATTGTAAAAGATTCTCTGATTCTCAGTGTAAGTTATGATCCTTTCATATTTGAGTAGTTTGGTTGCTACAAGGGGTAGAAAGTGAACTTTTGTGTAAAGAAAAATGATGGAATCAAATAGTGAAGGATCTAAGGTACTTCCCTTTTCATATGTGAAAAGTTTGATTGCTGAAACAAGCAGAAAAGGAAATTTTGTACATGAAAAACTGATCCGCGTGTGAAGAAACCATTTTCCTGCTAAAATGTGAGGAAAGACCTACTTGGTTAAGAGGCCCTGATGGAGAACTTCCCCTCAGATGACAGGACCAAAGGAACTTGTGTGAGATCAGACAAAATATGAGGCTACAGGGCACTGTGGTTCCCCAGATCATTTGCATATAGCCATTTTTAGTGTATGAGTGTTTGAAACCAATAAAGTGACAAATCAAATAACTTTTGAGAAGTCATTGGGAGTTTAAATAAATCTGATTGGTTTCATAACTGTTAGAAAGGTGGGTTTCATGACTTTTATCTCATAAGGGAAAGATGAGCCTCTCAATTTCATTTACATAGGGAGACCCTAGGAGAAACTTGGACAGCAAGGGGGCTCAATGGATAGAGTGCTGAACCTAGAGTCACAAAGACCCATATTCCTGAGTTCAAATCAGGCCTCAGACACTTATCAGTCATGTAACTCTGGCCAAGTCAATTCACCCTGTTTACCTCAGTTTCCTCATCTGTAAAATGAGCTGGAGAAGAAAATGGCAAACTCCATTATGCTTGCCAAGAAAAACTCAAATGGGGTCAGGATGAGTCAGAAATAACTCAATAAGAACAGTAAGTGAGAAACTTTCTCTACCAGAGCAGATTAGCACCTATTCTGCAACTTAAAGTCTTTGAGACTTGCCCATATCACCACAGAAGAGTTAAAATAAAAATTAAAACAGAGATTAGAAGACTAAGAAACTGGAAGCAATCTCAGAGGTCATTCATTCCAAGCCTCTCATTCTACAGAAAAGAAAACTGAGACCAGTAGAGGTTAAGTGACTTTTCCATAATCTCAAAGGTAGTAGAGCCAAGATTTGAATGCAGGTCTTCTAACTCCAAATCCAGGACTCTTTCCTCTGTACCAAAAGTGATATCAGGAGTCAGGATGCTGATATACTTATCATGAAATGTGAAATTGAGGAGACAGATCTAACTCCTCTGAATTAGAACATTGATAAGATAGATCACCATGGACTGAAATAAATGAGGAATTCTTTGTGGAAGCAGAGGACTTGATGGAATTGGACTGGGTGGAAAAAGGAGTTTTCCATTCCAAGTAAGAACACAGTGTGAAAAGACATGAAGACTAGAAGCACAAGTCATATTTGAAAAACACTTAGAGGACCAGCTTGCCTGGAAAAGAGGGAACAGCCTTGAATACCAAGTTAGCAGTTCACAGGCTCTGTCATACCACTGAGGACTTTTAAGCAGGAGACTGACATGATGAAAGTTAATGTTTTAGGAAGGTTAATGGTGTGAAGGACAAATTAGAAGGGTCCAAGAGAGTAATGAAGACATTTAGATAATAGCGAGTTCAAGTCATATTTTGGAGTTTGTATCACCAAGGCATTTCTCCATTGTAAGGAGTAGTGATGGACATTACCAGGTTTCTTAGGGTTATAAAGCTCATTAGGAAGGGGAAGAAGAGTGTCTTGTTATATGATTGCTCTTCATTCTTCATTTTTTTTAAGAGAACCAGTGACATCATGAGGTGATGTCATGATTTGCGTGTGAATTGGATTTAAGTGAGCAGAGTTGCATGAAGTCTCACCCTCACTCTCTCTTCCAGAGTCACTGAAGTTCTCAACAATAGAAGATATGTGCTGATACTCAAAGAAATATTGGTATCTAATTTATAGATATCAGAATAAAGGATAAAGTGAAGAAAAGTTTATTTCTATGACATACATACCCCACTTCCCAATCTTTTGTCCTAATACTGAAATATGACATGTCACTCAAAAGGTCCACCTATGACTTGGCCAGTTCTGTCAAGGACTGTAGATCTGACATGAATGATTCTCATAGCCCACTCCCATATTCCTTCATATTCTAGAGTAAACAAGTATTTTACCCAGGCAACTTGACGAATGCATCAGTTAACAACGGTCTTCAACAAATATTTACTAAGTACCTTCTATGTACAAATTCCTACATGATGCAAAAACAAGCTTGTCCTTGCTCTAAAGAAGCTTATGTTCTAATAGCATTATGCAATGTAAAAACAGGTTCAGTAAATGTAAAGTAATTTGAAGAGGGAGAGAGCACTGACAACACTGGAAAATGGTTTTTCAGAGATGGTGTCACCTGAGCTGATCCTCAAAGGAAGCTCTCTCTTCCACATCACAGCTTTCTCCATCATGGCTTTGAATATCACATGTCAGCATAAAAAATTAAATGGGAATTTGGGGGAGTTTTGAAAAAGCCTCAGACAACAGGCAGAGGCCAGCCGATGACACAGAGCCCATGACCAAATTCTTAACCCAAATTGTACAATACAGTACTATAAACACCCTGTAAAAGAAAAAAAAAAAAACTCCTTTGCTGATATGAAGGGAGAGCCAAAATATTTTACAAGGATTTTTGAGCTCACAGGGGCACCTTGTCCCCAACTCCTGAGATGTGGAAGGAATAATTGTAGTATGGAATACATCAGAAAAGGTCAGTTGGAGCCTGATTGTAGAAGACTTTAAATGCCATAGTAAGGAGTTGCTGTCAGGGTTAAGAAATCCCCACCTGCCTATGAATAAATGAAAATGGAATAAGCCAGATGAAAATCCACCCACAGGATGGTACAATTCCTTTGGATCTGGTGGTTAACACCTTGTGAATTCACTCAGGCTGTTTCTGATAATATACCTCATCCCCACTCCCAGGGGAAAGGACTACCTCTGACCAGCATCAGGCCTGCATCAAGTCTTATCATCAAAAACAACTTATTGTGCACCTGCTCTGAACAATGCATTTTATTAAGCCTTAGGGGAATACATAATCAGGATGATGCCTGACCCTGAGGAATTTACAATCTGTGGCAGATCATTTAAAATGCTAACCCAATCTGACTGGGTGATATTTCCTCCTGGGAATTTTTAAAAGAATAAAATAAACCAAGGCTTCCTCACCACTCGTATATTTCTAAATATGACACAGCACACTTCAGAGAAGGCATGAAGAAATTAACTCCCCTTCCTTCATCTCTCCCCCAGTTCTCCGAGCTCCTGACTCTTTGGCAAATGGCAAGGAATTTGCTTGCTATAGCAGCTGCAAATGGTATCTTTGATGCACCCTTTCTCAGTGATGCATTCAACACCAAGACAATCATCTCAAATAGAAATTCCAATGAAGCTGAGCAAATTAATTAAGCATGCTGCAGACACATTAAGACTCTGTGGGCAGTTACCATAGGTAACCTTGCATGTTTTACAAAGCACAGGGTTGTTTTTTTTTTCATTTCAGTTCAAATTGAATAATGAATTTTCCTTCCCCCTGCTAAATAATAAGTGAGAAGAAATCTTTATGCTCCTCCATGACATTGAATTAACATTTAGGTGGAGTATACAGGTTTTCCCCAGGGATATTATTTCTGCCACCCTGGTTCTTTTGGTCAAAGCAAGGACATAAGCTTAGGAAAGAGACAAGGTTCTAATCTTCATCTATGAAGTAAGATACTTGGTTTACATGACCTCTAAGGTCACTTCCAGTTCTAAATCTGTAATCTTTTGAAAACAACTACTCTTCTTATGGAGAAAGGCTTAAAGCTGCAGTCTGACTATAAATAATAAATGCTTACGTAGAAGAGGAAAATCTGACATGCAAAGGCAGGTAGGTGGTTCATTAGATAGAGCACTGCCTCAGGAAAACTAGAGTTCAAATTTTGCCTTAGGCACTTACTAGCTGTGTGACCTTAGATAAATCACTTAACCTCTCTGAGCCTGTCTCCTTATTTTTGACTGATTGTTATCCTTTATTCTTGAAGAGGACCAAAATGGCATCACTATGTTGGAATCAAGGTACAGTATATGCAACTGTGACTGATCAGACCAATATCATTTAAGAAGGTTCTACCACATGTTGAGAACAAATAGTCTATATCAACATTTGGAGTGGAGATGTCTCTATCACATCTCATGCTTCTTTGAAGCTACTGCAATTCTGCTTCGCTCATAGAACATAGCACCTTCTTTGATGCAGGCACACCATGCCAGGTGGTCCTGTGCCAGTGTCTCCCATGCCTTACAATTGATTCCAAAGTTCTGAAGAGAGACCTTGTATCACTTCTTCTGACCACCATGAGAGTGCTTGTCTTGTGTTGAGTTCTCCATAAAATAGTCTTTTAGGCGAATATATGTTTGGCATTCAAACAATGTAGCCAGCCTGAAATTGTGCTCTCTGCTGTAGGGTTTGAATGCTTGGCAGGTTAGAATGAGAAAGGACCTCAGTGTCCAGTACCTTATCTTGCCAGGTGATCTTCAGAATCTTCCTAAGACTATTCAAATGGAAACAATTCAGCTTCCTGGCATGGCACTTGTACGCTGTCCAGGTTTCGCAGGCATACAACAATGATGTCAGAACATCAATTCTGTAGACCTTCAGTTTTGTAGGCAGTCCCAAACACTGAACTAGCTCTGGCAATGCATGCATCAACCTCATCATTTGCATATGTATATACACACATATGCACACAAACATATTTACATATAAACACTCATATACACATACACATATGCATATATGTTTGTGTGCGTGTGTGTATATGTGTGTGTCTAAATACATACATATGTTATATATACACTGAAAGTGTTCTGCCAAAATAAGTTAACTTATCCACAGTATTCAAAATTTCTCCATTTACTATAACTAATGGTTCTACATATGAATGGTGTGAGGCTAACTGGTGGAGAATCTATATTTAACTCCATCAAAAGTAAAGTACAAGTGAAAGTTGGAGAGAGACAGGATTCTTGGCTTAGTAAGAAGGCAGATGAAATTTAGTTTTAAGCTGATAGTAAGAATACAAAGCACTTTTATGATGCCCCAAAGGTTGTTTATAGGCCAAAGACCTATGGCATATCTCAACTGCTCAGTGCTAATGGAACCACATTTATTAGTGATCAGGATACGATCCTGGAAAGATAGGCTGACAGTCAATAGACTGTCATCAATAAATGCTGAAGTCATTCAGGTGGAGGTCAACCCCCTAGTCAGATTTCCAACTGAAGAGGTTTTAAATGCTATTAGGCCCCTATTATGTGACAAAGCACCTGATGGTGATTCAATTCCAGCTGAGATTTACAAGGTCCGCTGCTCAGCTGAAATTTTCCAGGTTATATGGCAAGAACAGGTTATCCCCCAGGAATTCAAGGATGCCCCCATTGTCCATCTCCATAAAGGTAAAGGAAATAGATTGTCCTGTGACAATCACAGAGGGGTTTCTCTCAGTCATTCCTAGCAAGAAGCTTGCCAGAGTCCTCCTTCTGAATGGACTGATCCTTTACCTGGAAGATGGCAGTGTGACTTCAGAAAGGGCCAAGGAATAGTTGATATGATGTTTGCTGCCTGATAACTCCAGGAGAAATGACAGGAGCAGAGCAGAAATCTGTACACAATATTCATCAATCTGACCAAGGCCTTTAATACTATCAGACATGAGTGCTTGTGGAAAATTACATCAAAATTTGTTTATCCAGAGAAATTCATCAGTATTACAAGTCAGTTTCATGATGGCATGCATGCTTGCCTAGGTTCTGGATTAATGGACAATGATCTCACACTTTATCAGTCACCAATGGAGTGAAGCAAGGCTGTGCGCTTGCTCCCATACTTTTTAGAGTGACATTTTCAGCAATGTTGTCAGAAGCCTTTAACAAGGACAAAAATGGTTCAATTACTGCACTGATGGTAAACTATTTAACTTGAAAAGCCTATGAGCCAAGACTAAAGTGGAGGGAGAGTTGGTGCAAGATTTTTTATTCACAGATGGTTGTGCACTCAATGCAGCCTCTGAAGCTGAGATGCAACTAAGTATTGGATAGATTCTCTGCTGCCTGTGCTAATTTTGACCTAACAATTAGCACCTCATTTCTAAATTAAGGGGATTGGACTCAGTGACCTCTAAAGGTCCCTTTCAGCTCTAAACCTGCAATCTTATGATTCATTAAGTCTCGAAGTTGGAAGTTCAATTAGTTCAGTATTTCCCTCCAGGAGACAAAATGCCTTTGATAACATCCCTGGAAGGTAATACAGTGTGAAGTAGTAGAAAGAGTCCTAGGCATAAACCTAAGTTCTAATCTCTCTTCTGCCATTTACTAGCTGTAGGACCTTTGGCAAATCATTTGACCTGTCTGTTCCTCAGTAGCTTCTTCTATGAGGAGAGAGGGTTAGGATAGATAACCTCAAAGAACCTTTTCAGCTCTGACATTCCATTTCTCTGATTATTTAATTATTCTTTCGATATTACCAAAGATGGAGAGTTCAGTACCTAACAAGGTGGTCCATACTAAACTTGTTGGACCCCTATAATTATTAAGCACATGGAAGAATAGTTAAATAAATTGTTATATGTAAAAGTTATAGAATATCACTGTGCCACAAAAAATTACAACTATGAGAAATTAAGAGAAGCACAGAGGACTTATTTGAACAGATGCTAAGTTAAGTAAGCAGAACCAATTAAATACTACATGTTTTACTGTTATAAATAATACATGACTCTAACAACATCAAGAGAAAAATAAAAATTCTTTTAAACCATGAACATTGTGCAATTATGTTGATCAAATTTGATCCTGAAGAAGAAATGAGAAAATGTGCTTCCCTTTTTTCTTTTCAAAGGTGGGAGATAATGGTGTAGAGTATTGCATAAGCTGTCACATTTGGGTGACATATTGGTTACTTCGTCTAAACTGTGCTTTTGTTGTCTTTGTTACAAGAGAGGAATCAATAGGTAAAGGAAGGGGGAGGAGTGTGTGTGTGTGTGTGTGTGTGTGTATGTAAATGAAGATGATATAAAAATGTGTTTTAAAGGAACTATAGCTCCAAAAATGATCTAGTTACAATTTACCTTTGTCAGTTTTAGTTCTGTCCTCTGTAGTTACACAGAATAGGATTAATTTCTTTTTCATCTTATAGTTCTTGAGACATTTGGAAATAGCTATTACATTTTCCCTAAACATCATCTTCAAGCCAAAAGTTTCTTCAATGATTTTTCATATGACATTGTTTTAAGATACTTATAGTCCTGGTCATCTTTCTTAGGTCAATATTTACCTTGTCATCATCCTCTTAAAATATTGGTAACAAGAATTGAACACAATAAACAATATTCTACGTGTGGTATGACCAGAGAAGAATATAATACAATTATAACCTCTCTTATTCTGGACAATGGTTTTCTATAAATGCTGCCTACATTTGCATTAGTTTTCTTGGCTGCCATACCCCAGTGCTTATTAGTAACTAAGCTTGTATTCAATCAGTTAGAACAGTTAAATCTTTTTCCCTTACCCTTATATCTCACTCCTGAAGGTTAGGTAGGTCTCAAGAGCTTTTAATGATATTAGAGTCAAAGACATGTTCTCCCAGATTTGATCCAAAAGATAGTCTCACCTCCAAATAACTAAATGATTATACACCAATGAGCCTATGGTCTCATTAATATAGGTTTGCCCTCCAATGCCTGCTTATTCTATATAGCTCTCAACTATATCTTACCATAAATTCATCTGACTTTCTTAAATTCACGTCACACTGCATGGATAACAATAGAACACAGTAACTTTCCATTGTCTGTTCCTCATTCTTACCGCATGACTAGCCCATAACTTTTTCCCAGTCATATTCTGATGACATTCCTCCCTGCATAATTCTTTACATATAATATGTTACAGCCTGCTCACATCCACCATGCCTTTGGGTGATCCTCATTTTCAATCTTTCGAGTATAGTATTCTGTATTTAACATCACTTAACATCACTCAAATGATGTTTAAAAGATAGGCCTTTGTTACAGAGAAAAGCTTGGATCTTTACAAGGGCTGTGTAATTTCCCAAATGCAATCCATCCCCTTCTCCAATTTAAAAATAATTTCTCACTGGCAAGCTCTTTATTGAGATTATTTATGCCTCATCATCCCAGGATTTTCATTTTAGGGATCATTCTTTCTAAGAAAAAAATCAATATTAAGGTAAAATAAAATTAATTAGATTACAGTGTAATGAGCATATATACAGAACCATAAACAATTAAAGAAGGAATGGACAACAGAGATCATCTAATACAATCTCATCACTTGGCACAAAGAAATGTAGAAACAGTGCAATGAACTGGAAAGAGCATTGAAGTTGGAATCATAGAGCCTAGGTCCAAATCCACAATCTATTACTGTTTATGAGACTACATTCCATACTTTTAGGTCCCTCAGTTTTTTTATTTCTAAAATAAGATGATTAAACTTGGTGGCCTCTAACATTAACTTTATTTCCTGCAGTATAATTGCCCTTAAGTCAATGCCCAAGTACTATGGTTGTCTAAGTGTTAGGACACTTACTAATGTATTCCAAAAACTTGCTAACTCTACAGAAGTTTAAATAAAGCAGAAGTCAAAACAACTCTTTTTTTCAGTCTCCATGTAAATTAAATGAGTATGGACCATATTGACAAAAGTTTCGCAAGGAATGGTTCATATGATAGAATGTCAGAGAGATCTTAGTGGTCTTCTAATCCAGCACATATTCAAAGGAATTCCCACTAGAATGTGCCAAGTAATTGATCATATGACCTCCATGTCAAAGCTTCCAATGAAGTAGAACCCTCCGCCTCCGAAGAGAGACTGACCAGCTTTTGGATAGCTCTATTAGGAAATTTTTCCTGACATCAAGCCTAAATTGACTTTCTTTGAAGTTTCCATGTGGATATACTTTTGGTTATGCCCTCCAATGACAAATAGAACAAGTTGGATCCTTTTCTACATTTGTTGTTGGTTCATTTGTTTCAAGACCCCATCTGGGGTTTTCCTGGCAAAGATCCTGGAGTAATTAGTCATTTCCTTCTCCAGCTCTTTTTATAGAGGAGGAAACTGAGGTAAGCTGGATTAAGCAATTTGTCCAGGATCACACAGCTACCAAGTGCCTGAGGCCAGATTTGAACTCAGGAAGATGAGTCTTCCTGACTCCCAGAATTAGCCTTCTATTTACTGCCACCTAACTGTTCATCCTTTCCACGTTACAGTTCTTCAAAACTTGAATATGGCTGTCACATACCTTTCCCCAACCCCCAAGTCTTCTATTCTCCAAATTAAATATGCCAGCTCCTACTACTGATCCTCATCTGGCAGGTACTTAAGGTCCTTTACCATCCTACCAGACTTCCTCTAGACACCTTTCAGCTTTTCAGCATCCTTTTTTTATTTTACATCATAGCCCCCAGAACTAAACATAATACCCCAGATATGTTCTTACTAAGGCAAAGTACAGAGGGACGATCAGCCCCTTGAGAGCTATGCTTTGCAGTGCAGCCCAAGATTACATTTAATTTTATATCTGCTACTTTATACAAATGACATGTATTGAACTTGCAGTCCAGATCTTCATACTGCTATCTAAATATACTTCTCTCATCTTGTCGTTGTGAAGTTTATTTTTTATCTCTAATGTAATACTTTACATTTATCCCAATTAAATTTGAACAACTCAGGTGCCTCTCAATGTTCTAATCTAGGTTTATGACTAAGAAATAGGACGGGGGGGGAGGGGGGTGGAGTCAAGATGGCAGAATAGAAAGACTCATGTCTGCTAGCTCTGAACCCACAGCCCATATATTTCCTGCAAGAAGAATTCCCCACGAATTCCGGATCACTGCAAGGTGTGCAGAAACACAGTGGAAAAGATTTCCATTCCAGAGAGCCCTGGAGAGCCGTCCCCAGGGTCCGTAACGACCCGGAAAGCGGAGCCCACCCCTGTGCTGCCCTGGCCACGGCCCCAGAGGAGCAGATCCAAGAAGGCTTCAGGGAAGGAATCTCTGGCAGCCACAAAGGTCCCTCTGCCCGCAGATGCTACAGGTCAGTGAGAGAGATGTCTAGGCTGGCCGAGAGGGGAGCGGGGTGTCTCTGTGAGTCAGGCCTAATCAGGAGGAAGCGGCGGAGGCAGGGGCAGCGGCAGAGGTAGCAGCGGCCCAGAACTTCCTGAGCAGCAAGCAGAAGCTCAGGTCTCTGCATAAACCCCCTGAGGGAGCTGAGCCTGGGAGATGGCCCTGCCCCCACCTGCTCCATCACTGAAGGTCTCTGCATAAAGCCCCTGAAGGAACTGAGCCTGGGAGGCGGCCCTGCCCCCACCCCAACACCAGAACTTAAGCTCACATTGAATAGCAGCCGCTTCTGCTGTGGATAGCCCTGAGACTGGGAAGCAGCATTTGAATCTCAGACCCCAAGCACTAGCTGGGCGGATCTAGGCAGGGGTGGACAGGAATCTCAGAAGTCAAGTAACTGGCTGGGAAAATGCCCAGAAAAGGGAAGAAAAATAAGACTATAGAGAGCTTCTTTGAGTGGGTGCAAATGTTCCCACCTTTCAATTCTGATGATGAGGAACAATGCTTACCATCAGGGAAAGATATGCAAACCAAGGCCTCTGTATCCCAAACATCCGAAATAGATATCCAATGGGCTCAGGCCTTGGAAGAGCTCAAAAAGGATTTTGAAAATCAAGTTAGACAGGTGGAGGAAAAACTGGGAAGAGAAATGAGAGAGATGCAAGAAAAGTATGAAAAACGGGTCAATACCTTGTTAAAGGAGACCCAAAAAAATGCTGAAGAAAATAACACCTTGAAAAATAGGCTCACTCAATTAGCAAAAGAGGTTCAAAAAGCCAATGAGGAGAAGAATGCTTTCAAAAGTAGGATTAGCCAAATGGAAAAAGAGGCTCAAAAGCTCACTGAAGAAAATAGTTCTCTCAAAATTAGAATGGAACAGATGGAGTCTAATGACTTTCTGAGAAACAAAGAAATCACCAAACAAAACCAAAAGAATGAAAAAATGGAAGAGAATGTGAAATACCTCATGGGAAAAACAACTGACCTGGAAAATAGATCCAGGAGAGACAATTTAAAAAGTATGGGACTACCTGAAAGTCATGATCAAAAAAAGAACCTAGACATCATCTTCCATGAAATTATCGAGGAAAACTGCCCTGACATTCTACAACCAGAGGGCAAAATAAGTATTGAAAGAATCCATTGATCACCACCTGAAAGAGATCCAAAAAGAGAAACTCCTATGAACATTGTGATCAAATTCCAGAACTCCCAGGTCAAGGAGAAAATCTTGCAAGCAGCTACAAAGAAACAATTCCAGTATTGTGGAAATACAATCAGAATAACTCAAGATCTAGCAGCTTCTACATTAAGGGATGGAAGGACATGGAATAGGATATTCCAGAAGTAAAAGGAACTAGGACTCAAACCAAGAATCACCTACCCAGCTAAACTGAGTATAATACTTCAGGGGAAAATATGGTTTTTCAATGAAACAGAGGACTTTCAAGCATTCTTGATGAAAAAGACCAGAGCTGAAAAGAAAATTTGACTTTCAAACACAAGAATGAGAAGAAGCATGAAAAAGTAAACAGCAAAGAGAAGTCATAAGGGACTTACCAAAAGTGAACTGTTTACATTCCTGCATGGAAAGACAATATTTGTAACTCTTAAAACTTTTCAGTATCTGGGTAGTTGGTGGGATCACACACACACATACACACACACACACATACATGCGTGCACACACACACACATACACACATGCACGCACATACAGAGACAGAGAGCACAGAGTGAATTGAACAGGATAGGACCATATCTTAAAAAAAATTAAGGTAAATGGTGAGAGAGAAAGGTAGGGGGAGGAAAGTGGGTGAAATGGAATGGGGTAAATTATATGTCATTCAAGAGGCAAGCAGGAGACTTTTTAGTGGAGGGAAAAAGAGGAGAGCTGAGAAAAAAAAACAAGAAGTTTACCCTCATCACATTCGACTAAAGGAAGGAATAAAATACACACTCATTTTGGTATGAAAACCTATCTTACAATACAGGAAAGTGGGGGAGAAGGAGATAAGCAAGGGGGGGGATGATGGAAGGGAGGGCAAAGGGAGGAGGGAGCAATTTGAAGTCAACACTCAGGGAGGGACAGCATCAAAAGATAGAATAGAAACAATGAGGGGCAGGATAGGATGGAGGGTAATTCAGTTAGTCTTACACAACATGACTGTTATGGAAGTCATTTGCAAAACTACACAGATAGGGCCTATATTGAATTGCCTGCCTTCCCAAAGGGAATGGGTGGGGAGGGAGGGATGGGGAGAATTTGGAACTCAAAGTTTTAGGAACAACTGTTTAGTATTGTTGTTGCTACTAGGAAAAAAGGCATACAGTTAATGAGGAATAGAAAGTCATCTGGCCCTATAGGACAAAAGAGAAGATGGGGACAAGAGAAGGGAGGGATGATAGAAGAGAGGGCAGATTGGTGATAGGGAAAATTAGATTGCTCGGTGTATTGGGGTGGGGGAAGGGATAAAAGGGGAGAAAATTTGGAACCCAAAATTTTGTGAAAATGAATTTAAAAAGTTAAATAAATAAATTTTTATTAGAAAAAAGAAAAAAAAAGAAATAGGACAGGAGAGAAAGCTGGACTTGGTGTCAAGAAAAGCTGAGTTTGAATCCTGTTTCATACACTTTCTAGCTCTTTGACTTTGGGCAAGTCATGTAACTTCTCTCAGCTTTATTTCTTATCTATAAAATGGAGATAAGAACAGTATTTACCTCACTAGGTCATTGTGAGAATCAAATAAGATAATATCTATAAAAGCAATTTGCAAGCCTTGAAGTGTTATTAAAAAAATTAGCTATGATTATTACCCTGTCAAGCTCTTTTTCAAAACTGACTCAAGTTTTTAATGTGTTAACTATGCCTCCAGGGTTCATACCATCTGATAATTTGATGAGCAAGACATCTATGCTTTTATCCAAGAGAATGATACAAGTAAATAGTGCAAGGCCAAGTACAGTGGAGATTGCTTGGGACAGAGAGAATTTCTATTAGCAGGGGAATCTTGGGTGATTTGCACCTCTTTCTCCAAACAGAAATGCTTGTACAGTAAGGTTATCTCTGACAGACTTTGGCTTAAACACAGAGTACAGGGTTTTTTTTTCAAATTAAATATCGATACTAAGCTAGATAACATGGAGAATAACTACAATAAAGGAAGAGTATTATCATTTGAAACACCTAGAAGATCAGAGGACATGAAAAGGAAGGAAGGAAGGAAGGAAGGAAGGAAGGAAGGAAGGAAGGAAGGAAGGAAGGAAGGAAGGAAGGAAGGAAGGAAGGAAGGAAGGAAGGAAGGAAGGAAGGAGGGAAGGAAGGAGGGAAGGAAGGAGGGAAGGAAGGGTGTGAGAAAGGAGAAGGGAACAAAACAGAACAAAGAAGAATGATAAATATTATATAATATATATTACAATATAATACAACGGAAAATAATACATATATCATAACTTCAAATGTCTATACAAAAATATCCAAAATGTAGCCAAAAGGAATTTTGGGGTATGAATGCAAGATATGAAATTTGACCTCAAAGGAATACTGAAACTTAATGACATGAAACCTAAGACAAGAATATAGCTTTATAAGGGTATGCCTTATTCAAAAGAAATAAAATATGTAAAAGAGGATGAGGTGAGGTTTCATAATATATTAAGAAAGTATTCTCATGTGAGAAAATTCAAGAATCAGATTTTTTTCTTGTGGAAAAGAGAGAGAGAGAGGAAGGGAGGAAGAGAGAGAGAGGGAGGGAGAAAGAGAGAGAAGGGGAGAGAGAGAGAGACAGAGAGAGAGAGACAGAAATGGAACAGATAATAATAAAGTTAGAGAGGTTTAGAAATGATCAAATGGATGAACTTGAATAATAATACTTAATGGTTCAAGGTCAACTTAGCAAAAGACCTTATGTAGGGTGTCTCAGGGATCTGCGCTTTTCTCCACTATTTAACTTTTTATCATTCACTTGGATAAAAGCCTAGACGGTGTGCATACTTCTCAAATTTTCAGATGACGTTAAGCTGTAAGGGTTAACTGACATAATGAATGCCTGTGTAAGTATTTTAAAAGAACTTGTCAGGCTAACAGCAATAATACCATAGGCCTTCCACATCATGGTGTTAGGGTGCCCCTGTGATATGAAAAATCCATGTAAAACTTTTTGGCCTTCCCTTTGTGTCAGAGAAAAAGCATGCATTTTTTTTCTTTTATGGAGTGTTTACAGTACCTTATTATAAAATTTGGGTTAGTATTATACAATATCATACATATATTTTATGCATTTCTAAGTAGTTAAACTTTTTCTGTGTCATCTGTTAACTTTTGGGTGTCATTTACAACTTCCACAATACATTATCCCCATTTTATAGATGAAGTAACTGAACTGGATAGAGCTTAAGTGACTTGCCCAGTTAATTAGCATATGAGGCTGAATTCAAACTCAGATCTTACTGATTCCTTCTCCAGCACTCTATACATTATTCAAAATAAAAATTGTACTAACTGTTCTCCTTTTCCTCACTACAAACACCTCTATCTACTTTGCCCCTTCTCTCCTTCTGGACTATTGAAATATGCCCTTTGAATACCTTCATTACACAATAAACATAAAATTCAAGATGGTTCATTAATTTGTCTCTCCTGGAAACTGTCTATTATTGGCAACCTCTTGCAGAATAATCGCTAATGCTGAATTGGACTTCATTAAGAAAACTATTCATCTAGATCCAGGCTAGTCTTCCCATGCCTAGTTGAAGCACAGACCTGACCCAAATAAAATGTCCTTTCCCTGATCTCTGCCCATCCAAAACCTACTAATCTTTCAGGCTCCAATTCAATTCTTATCTCCTTCATGAGGCCTTCCCCAAGCAGTTTTAACCATGTCATCTCTCTATCCTCTGAACTCTTAGAACTCACATAACATAGAATCATATATTTCCATGTGACATTCTCCATATTGCTAACTCTTCTATTACTATTTAACCATTTAGTCTATGTATGACTTCTATTCTCAGCTATTCCATAAGCTCCTTGAAGGCAAGCAACCTAGTACTATACTCTTCTGCGTGTCCTGCATAGTACCTAGCACAGTTCGAGGCACCTAATAGACACTTCATAAAAAGCTATTGGATGAATATTTATCAAATACAATTAAAGGATTGTCTCAAATTCAACATAGCTCAAGTTGTAACATACATCAAAAGAACAAAGAAGGAGGAGAGGAAGGAATGAAGGAAGAAAAAGAAAGGGAAGAAGGAAGGGAGGGAGGATGGGAGAGAAGAAAAGATAGAGGATTTATTAAGTTTCCACTATGATAATCAATCAGAGTTATAAAAAGTCAAAACTAGAAAGGTCTTTAGAGGACTAGAAAAATGAAATGATTTGCCAAAGTTTCTACAGCTAGCGGGAAAAGACACAAACAAGTATTTATTAAGTGCTTTGCTGTGAGACAGGCACCGGGCCAAGAACTCTGCAAATATTATCTCATTGGATTCTCACAACAACCTTGGAAAGTAGATGCTGATATTATCCTCCCTCCCTCCTTTTTTTTTTTTTTTTTTTTTTTTTGCAATTGAGGAAAGTAAGGTAAACAAGGTTAAGTGACTTGCCAGAGTCATACAGTGTCTGAGGCTGAATTTAAACCTAAGTGCTCCTGACTCGGGGTCCAGTTTTCTATCTATGGGTAAACGTTCTGACAACTGGATTTTTCTCCCTCTGGAACAAATGAATTTCGATCACATTCAACCACCCATCACCTCCTCTCATTCTCTTACTCATTTTTTAATTAACAAAAAAATCTATTTTCTTTTTCTTTTACATTCCCCACTCCACCCCAGTTGGGGGTAAAATAAAATCCTTATAACAAATATGGATAGCCAGGCAAAACCAATTTCCATATTGACTGTGTTCAAAAAATATATGTCTCAATCCATCACTTCTCTGTCAGGAGGCAGGTAACATGTTTTATTATGAGTCCTCTGGAATAGCAATTGGTCATTGTGTTGGTCAAAATTCTTGAGTCTTTCCAAGTTATTTGTCTTTATAATTTTGTCATTATTGTATAAATTGATCTTCTAGGGAGCCAAGATGACAGGGTAGAAAGAAGTACAAGTACAAGAAGTCCCCCAATCCCCTAACTCCTCCAAAGTAACCCACAAAACATGCCAGACTGAATGCTGATGAGAAAATAAAGTTAAAACACATTTTTAAGTCATATTTTCCATCCCAAGTTGGCAGAGGGGAACAGAGAAGTCTTGAGACCCTGGGAATGTGCACTGGCTAGGAATTTACTATACACAAGGGCAAATTGTGATGTTGGAGTCAATATAGAGAGTCTAATTCTGTAGAGGTCACAGGAACAAGTGTCAACTGGCAGCTCTGCCACTTACTACAGAGTCCTCAGTCCTAGATCCAGTGTGGGGCTGAGAAGGAGACCTGAACCCTGTGGCATTCCAGAAGGGAGAAGCCAGCAGCAGCTGAGTGTGTCAGATGCCAGTTCCAATGTCTGACCCAACCTGAAGCCCACAGAGGAAATATCAGCGCAGAAATCCCAGACCAAAGGGATGTCTGCAGTTCTGTCATTCTGAACCAGAAAAATTTTCCACATGGCTTTCTAGCAGCAATCTACTGAAACTCCAAATGAGGCAAGCCCACAGGCATGTCACTAAGACCTGAACCCAGGTCAAGAACTTGAAGAGCTCAGTCCAAGAAGCAGCAATAAAACTTGGTCCTGATTCAGAGCACTTTGGAAGCACTGAAAGCTTGCAGGCTCTCAGTATGAGCTATGACTGAGAATAACATTGCACTCAATGCCCCCAGAAAGCAATAGTAGGACCAGCCCTAACTCAGAATGTAAACTGGAAGAATGAACAAATGAAAAAGAAGAATTCCCCCAAGATGACAAGGAAAGTCAAGACACAAATTCAGAATAAAAGAATGACTTCAGAACATCTACAAGCAAAGTCTCAAAGGAAAATACAGCTTGGGCACAAATTCAACTAGAATTCTAGGAAGAGATGGAGCAAGAGTTTTAAATGTCTTTACAAAGAAAATGAGACTATCAGAGGAAAAAACTGGGAAAGAAGTGAGAACTGTGAAAGAAAAAATTGAAAAGTTTGCCACAAAATTTGCCACAAAAACCCTGCCCAAGCAATAAAATCCTAAAAATTATAATGGAGCAAATAGAATCTAAGTGGCTCCTTGAGAAAATAAGAAATATCTAAACAAGTGAAAACTGAAAATGTAAAGTATCTCATAGCAAAAACAACTGAGTTGAAAAACAGATTAAGGAATGATAATTTAAGTATCGTTAGCCTAAAAAAGAGCTTTAAAATCATATTGCAAAAAAAAAATCACAGAAGAAAATTGTCCAGATCTGTAAGAACCAGAGGAGAAAGTGGTAACAGAAAGAATGAACCGGTCACTTCCTAAAAGAAATCCCAAAATAAAAACTCCCAAAAACATTATAGCCAAAATTCAGAGCTTTCATGTCGAAGAAAGAGCACTTCAAACATCCAGAAAGAAAAAAATTCCATTGCCAAAGAGTCAGTCAGGATCAAATATGATTTAACAGTCATCATTATTAAGAAATGGAAAACTTGGAATATGATGTTCCAGAAAGTATTCTAGAAGGCTAAAAATCAAGAATAATGTAGCCAGCAAAAATGAATTATATATACTCCCACATGGGAAACAATGGACTTTTAATGAAAGGGATTACTGAATATTCCTGATGAAAAGAGCAAAACTGGATAGAAATTTCAAAGTGTAAGCACAGAAGTCAAGAGAAACATAAGGTAAACATGAATGAACAAATCATAGGGAACTAAATAAGGATAAAAACTGCTTATATTCTAACATGGATATGGCATATGTGTCTCCTCTAAATCTTATCATCATCAGGAGTCATAGAAGAATTCTAATTAAGACAAAAAGCCTGAGAATGGTTCTAACCTTTAAAAAAAAAATGGAAAAAGAGAAGACGAAAAGCACTGAGGGGATAAGTGGAAGGGAAATACATATTAGGGAAATTAGCTCACATAATTGAGGTATCAAGTAGAATTTTGTGCAAATAATAGTGGAGGTAGCAGCTAACATTTGTGTTCCACTCTCATCTGAACTAATCAAAAGAGAAAAGAATAAAACACACACAGTGATGGGTATAGATATACATTTCATTCAACAGGGAAACAGGTGGAAAAGGAGAATAGAAGGAATAGGAGGGAGAGTGGATTAAGAGAGGAATTAGTCTTAAACAAAGCAGACTTTAATTGACCAAGTAAAAAAATATTTATATCTTTTTGCAGTGGCAAAAAATTGGAAACTAAGGGAGTTCCCATCACTTGGCAATGGTTGAACAAGCTGTAGTATATAAATGTGATGGAATACTATGGAGGTGGAAGAAAAGATTAAGGAAATGGGTTTAGAGAAATGTGAGATTTGACTAAACAGATACAAAGTGAAGTGAGCAGAACCAGAAGAACTTATTCAATGATGATATTGTAAAGACAAACAACTTGGAAATACTTGGAAACTCTGATCAGTATGGTGGCCAACCGTAATTTCAGATAACTAATGATAAAACATGCTACTCACTTCTAGATAAGAGAGGTGAAGGATTCAGAGTGCAGAATAAAAAACATTAATATAGATGTAGATACATATTATATTTTATATTAGATATAGATATGTATATGTGTGTATGTATATATAGGTATGTATGTATTGTCCAGATATTATTTGTTCCCAAGATGTGTTTTCCTTTGAGACTTTGCTTGTAGATGTTCTGAAGTCATTCTCTTATTCTGAGCTTGTGTCTTGAACTTCCCCGTCACCATGTAACTCTTTATGGTGGGATTCTTTTTTTGTTTGCTCATTCTTTCAGCTTATTTTCTGAGTATGGACCTTATATTAGGGCTGGTCCTATTGTTGCTCTCCAGGGGGCATTACCTGTCTCTATAAAGGTAAGGGAAATAGATTGTCCTGTGGCAATCACCGAGGAGTCTCTCTCTCAGTCATTGCTGGCAAGATTCTTGCCTAAGTCCTACTTAATAGGTTGATCCTTCACCTAGAAGATGATCGTCTACCTGAGAGCCAGTGTGGCTTCAGAAAGGGCTGAGAAACAGTCTATATGATGTTTGCTGCCTGGGCAACTCCAGAAGAAATGCAAGGAGCAGAACAGAGGACTGTACAAAACATTTGTAGAGCTGACAAAGGCCTTTGACACTATAAGTTATGAGGGCTTATGGAAAATTAGGTCAAAATTTGGTTGCCCAGAATAGTTCATCAGGATGGTATGTCAATTTCATGATGACATGTTTACCCAGGTTCTGGATAATGGTCAGATAATCAAAGTTTGTGGAACTACTAAAAATATCTTAGCAGATAAAGAAATTTGAAGATTAATCATTTTAAGATTTCAGGGAAGAATGCCTGGGACCTTGGGGGTAATTCCAGGAACTCACTCCCTTCTGAAATATCTTGGTAAGTTTTGGAGTACCACTCTGTAGAATTTGGCTTAAGGAAAAATAAAGATTAGATTTTATAAAAGTTTTAAAAGTAAATTTCAAGATTAATAATTTCATTCCTTGAGGACAAAGAAGGGAAGCAGCTAGTTTGGAAGTAATCCCAGAGTGAAGAAGAAAAAAAATAGGTAAACGGTTTGCATCTTATAGCAGCAACCTCTTGTTAACCCCTCCTTGACATTTCTAATCATGAAAAGAGAAAAGACTGTCTAAATAAAAGAGACTCCTATGACTCCCCCAAGTCAGAGACCCTCTCCCTATTAACCCCTCTCATCCCAGATCAGATTCCCAAATACAGGTGGTGAAAAAATGCTGAAAAGTGTAGAGAAACCTGAATTATGTATTAACTGTGTAATCTTAGGTAAATTATCTTATATCTGACTCAGTTTCCTGATTTGTAAAGAGAAAAACAATAATGATACTCACCTACCAGGGCTGTTGTGAGAAATAAAATTATAAGATGATTGCAAAGTGCTTAACATAGTAACTGGCATATGCTAAGCATTAAATTATTATTTTTTTTTCAATTGAATGTAATTGTTCCATACTGGAGAACTCTAAAGTAGTTTCAAAATGCCAAAGGCATTAAGATTAATGATTTTTATTTGAGATAATTTGAAAATACAGTTGATGCCATCTGAAGTTTTGTTTCATGTTTTAAATACATGATATTATTTGTGTTATTATTGTATTACTAAATTCTCTTATATTGTGAAATTTGAGAGACCATTTTAACAGAATTGCTGTAAGACAAAACAACTTTTTCAATTTGTATGCAGTTACATATGAACTGGGCTTTTAAAAGGATGTGATTAAAAAATAGATATTAGAAAAACTGTCAAATTTTTAACGAGGCATATTTTGTTATGAAGCCAATAATAATATATAATAGCAATTTTTCCTTTGAAATTTTTGGCTATTATGAAAGTGTATAGGGGGGTTTAAAGATGTAGCTTCAACATATTAAGGATGAGTCAACTATCAGGTATTTGCTATATTTGCTGAAGCCCCAAAAGGTAAGTTGTTTTAGTTTATAGGTAAAAGATAAATTAAATGTTAACTGTTAGGGAAACATCAGGAAAGCTATTCAACCCATAAGTTGGGGCTAGTGAAATTTTTCTATTTAAGGTAAAAATTCCTGGGACTGTAATTTGCTATTATTTTGAGTTGATTACAGGGATGGTTGAATGTTAAGAAGCCAATAGTAGAAAATTATATGTTCTGCGGTCTGGGAACTGCTAAAGGTGGATGTCTGTGACTGGGAAAAGTTTTGGATGACTTTGGCACAACTTAGGTAGGATCCTCCTGACTCTACTTCCCCACTGTGCTATTTCCTTTCTGAAAAGAAATTTCCTCACCTGGTTAATCTTAAGCCTTGTTTTTAATACACTATGACTACATGATTAGTTATCAAATATAAGTTATGTCTGGAATCAGAGTTAAGGAAGTTATACCTCCTGTTATAACTATGTCCCTCCTTTTCCATTTATAACATTTTCATAATTAAGAAGTTTTTTAAGTACAATACTAAATTTAATAAATAATAACATGGTACTGAAACATCTCTGAGTTACTATGAAAGGATTCAAATATGAAGATCTTACAATTTTAACCTGTATTTATGGTCAAATTATAATATAGTGATAATATCCTTCTAAGGAGAAAATGACTAGACAATATAATAAGACAAAGATGTAATGTAAAAGTTTTCTAAATAAATGTAAGAGTAAATTTCAAGAAAGCAACCGGATTATATAATTGACTTCCAAATTTATCTATCATGGAAATTTAGGCTTTAAGTATGTTTAATCCAGATCTCAAAACTGGATTAAAATTTTATATTTAAATTGTATGGATAATGGTAAAGAAAGTGAAATTATTTTCCCATGATTAGAGTATCTGCCTGACAATTCTAAAAGGCAGAAAAGCTCATAAATTTTTAAAGGATAGGAACAGCAAATGGTATATAAACTGAAATTTTCTGTATGTTCAAAGTGGAGAACCAAATTTAAATGATATTACTAGCAAAATTATCCAGGAAGCTCTAAATTTGAAATCAGAACCCCCTTCAGAACTTCTGACTACTTCCACAGCTGCCATATTTGTGGGTGTGGACTCCTGGATCATCTGAAGAAAACCACTGCTTCTGAGTGGATGGCAGAACCCTCTGGAGACTTCAGCGTTCATCTAGTACAGACTCAGAAGCAGCTGACATCCAGATGAGACAGCTGTTCCAAGACTGCAGACAATGGCTAAGTATTTTGTCCTAGTTTTTTTCTCTTCCCTTTTGCTCAGTCACTAAGGCCCTGATTCAAGCTTGTATTGGCATTTTCTTCCTCTATACTCTTAGCCTTTCCCTCTTTTCTTCTTGCAAACAAATAATGGCTAGCAATGATACCTGGGACATACTTCCCCAGTAGTTCCTCTCAAGGAACGACCTCCTGAGACAAAAATGCTCATCCTGGCCCAGCTGGCATCTTGGCTTATACCTACCACTCCTTTATTATTCACAAGGGTAGAGGTTCTTTCAGAACTTCTCCCTTTGGCCAAATGGGGAAATGTCAAGATACTAGGAGACATCTTATTTTCCAGAGCTAAGGTCCAGCAAGTAGGCTGTGCTCTGAGCTTGGCATAACAAACAATTCTTTGTGCTTATCCTCTGGAAGATCTCATCCTCTGGCAAAATTACATAATTATTGTATTATGTGTGTACACATGTGACATCACCAATAGATGAATTTATGTTGCTTGACCATACATGCTTGTAATAGAGATCTCATTTTTTCTTTCTTTCTCAAATGGTAAGGTGGGAGAGAGAAAAGTTACCTTTTTGAGGACTGAAAAAAAAATTTTAATTTCAAAAATTATTCTGGTTCTGCTTACTTTACTCCTAGTTAGTCATTCCTCACTCCTCCTCCCCCCACAAGAAGCGTGCTCTAATGGACTATGAACTCAATATAAGTGAATGATAACATAGTAAACAAAAAGCTAATATTAAGTTAGTCTACAAAATGAGAAACATAGTGTACAATCCAAGAAATATGTCTTAGTTCTACTATGTTCTGTCCTGGTCAGACCATATCTGAAATATTTGCATTTTGATGTGCCATATATTCGGTAGTATATTGATGAGACAGGCAAATAAAGACAGTCAAGATGGTGAAGAAACACAAAACCATGTCACAGGAGAATTGAGTAAAGGTACTAGAGATAATTAGCCTTAGGAAGAGAAGACATAAGCAGGGATGTAATTTCTGTTAAAGAGTGATTTTATATGCTCCATTTTGCCTTAGGGAAAAATAGAAATAATAGATGAGAGTCACATCAGGACAAATTTTGACTTGATATGTAAAAAAAGGAACAAAATTGCAGAGCTTGAAAATTCCAAGTGAAGTCAGCAAACTATAATCAAAAGGAAAAATCACTGTAACCTTGCAAGTGGTCATCTGACCTGTTGGAAGATCTCCAAGGAAATGGACCCCATCATCTCTCTAAGCAGCCCCGTCTATTTTGGGGTATCTCTAAGTATCAGGAAGTTTTTTCCTTACCTCAGGCTTAAGTAACCTGGGGCAGCTAGGTGGTGCAGTAGACAGAGCACCAGTGCAGGAGTCAGGAGAACCTGAGTTCAAATGTCACCTCAGATACTTGATATTCACTAGCTGTGTGACCTTGGGCAAGTCACTTAATCCCAATTGCCTCATCCTGGGTCATTTCCAGTCATCCTGATGAATATCTGGTCACTGGATTCAGATGGCTCTGAAGGAGAAGTGAGGCTGGTGCCCTGCACAGCCCTCCCTCACTCAAAAAACAAAGGCACGTGCAAGTCATGTCATTATTTCTCTGATGGAATGGTCTTCTTCTGCAACAAAGGGCAAACATACAAGTAACCCAGCTTTTACCCACTGCATTTGGTTTTGCTTCCTGGAGTCAAGAGAACAAATCTTACTTCTCCTCCACATGCCACTTCCTTCCCTCTAGCATTCTCATTTCAAAGCTAAATATTCCCAGGTCCTTCAACCAATCCTCCTACGATACTGAATCAAGGCCATTCACCTGCCTCTGGATACAATCCAGTTTATACTTTCCTATAGAAGCCAGATACTCTCTAGTTTATTAATGTCCTTGGATTGTAGCAACCAGAACAGAACCCACTACTTCAAGTGAGGTCTGACATGGGCAGAGTACCATAGAGATATAATGTCTCTATTCATAGAAGTGATATAAAGATATTCAGGGATTCATTGATAGGGATTGCTATAAATCATACTTATCAACATGCACAGATAGTCAATAATTAATTTTTTATATGTTTGGAGCACAGTCCCATGGACTACAAGTAGAATTTTCAAAAATGTTATATAGAACAAGGCAGAATGGATGCAGTTATAATTTTATAGAGGGCAAAAGGGAAGGTAAAGATTTACACATCAAAAAACTGGTAGCAGAAAGGGAAAATCTGAATCAGGTAAAATAATAAACAACAGCAAGAAACAAAGCCAAAGCTGGTATCTCAAGCTAGAATTTGCTAACAGAGTAGAAACTCACCAAATCATTCCAGGCCTATAATCTTAATTAAATGGGGCCAGTAAAGGGGAATCTACGATTCTGTGGAGAATAAGTACTTACAGAGGACACAGTGAATCAGAGGAGAAGGAGGAAGAGGAGGCTGATGATTGTATCATGGTGGTGATGGTGGCAACATTGATTACAGTAACAAAAAGGCAGCTACAGAAAGATTAAGATTTCCAAGCCAAAAAAGAGGAAGAAAATTGATCGACGTGAGAGCACATGACAAACTGGTCAAAACCTACAGAAACATTTTTGGAACAGCAGATATTGGCCAAGCAAAAATAAAAGTCATTGATATATACCATTTGATTCATTGATGCAACCTTCTCTCTTCATAGAGCCTATGAAACAATCAAAGCCAAAAGATATGATCCAAAGATCCTCCGTGGACAACGTCCACATCAACTCAGCACGCTAAATCTGTTAATAAAGAAGCATTGGGCAGATGCTTGAGTCATGTAAATTTGATTATGGAAAGGGAAGATTTATGATGACAATTCAGAACCAAGCCATTGCCCCCAGAAACTACACAAGAGTTATCTTTAAGGAGCTCAGTGATCAGTATTAATTACCTGAGGAAATGGTGGAAACAATGAAAAGTATCACTACAATCATTAAAAATTAACATCTATCAAACAGCTAGTATGACCTGGTTGCTACAATGGCAAGAATACATCAAATACCTCTTTTTTGTGGAATTTTCCTGTTGTTTTTGATTTGACTCAGGTTTACAGGCCATGTTATCATGGATTCTATCCTGATTGCCTTTGCATTTTAGAATATATTATTACATTCCCCTCCGCACTTTCTAGTTGGTACAAAATAATCTCATGTTACTGAAATTCCTTTCCTTTGTATTTGAAGGTCTCTCTTCTGGCCATTTGCAGATTTTATTGTTTGTAACCAGAACTGTTCAATTTAACTAGTACTTTTCTTGGATTTTGAAGCATAGTCTTTCCCCTGCCCATCCCCAAAACAATTTGTGAATTCTTTCAATTGTGCTTTATTTTTCGCATTCAGAAATTCTGGGCAGCTTTCCTGCATCATTTCTTGTATTATACTGATCATCTTTTTTGACTTTCCACGTTCTTCTGAAAGGTCTATGATCCTTAAGTTGTCTCTACACATCCTGTGTTTGAGGTCAATGTTTTTTGTTTGTCTAGGGATGATGTGTTCTTTTAACATTATAGATTTTTACTTCATTTGTCCTTCACTTCATTAAAAACTGTATTCCCAATCTATTTTTTCCTCTAGTTTTATTTCTTTGGAGAGATTTGCCACTGTAGATTTCAATTGTATATTCTGCTAATTATTTCTACTGTGCTACCATAAATTCTGCAATTTATTTCCATCTAAATTCCTCTTTCAAGGTTCTGATTCTTTCTTGAGCCATTTACAAACATCCTGCTGTGTTTCTGTATTCTTTTGAGAATCAACAGTTTTATGTTCACCAGGTGTTGGTTCAATTTTCTTTATCTTGGCAATATTTATTTAGTGATTTTTGCAATGTTTCTGATGTCTTGTTACTAATACATTACTCTGACTTTAGTTTCTTCTCTGTTGATTTATCTGCTTATGTATTAGGTCAAGGGGTCTACAAACTATAGCCCAATGGCAAGCTAAGATTGGTTTTACCATTTTAAAAATAATAAAACTTCCTATTAACAAGGAAAAAACCATTCTTAGGTGGCAGAGCATAGGCCTTCATTTGTCAATCCCTGCACTAAGGTTTTTACTGAGCTTTCTTCTTCCTAAAATCTTTGTGGTTTTAGTCTTTTTTTTCCCCATATCCTTCCCTTGCAATTAATTTCTGACTCTTTCCCCTTTAATGGTATGTTTATTGCCAGGCTAGAGTTCAAAAGTACCTCAGTCTCTTTCCACATTGAGGAATTTACTTTTTACTAGCCTGGGTCCCCATTCCAAGTAGCTTCTTGGGAGATAAGATTAGCCTCAGCTAGATGCCAATCCCATTTCCTGCAAACCTAATGCAGCATCTTGGCCCTGTGTGCCATTTCCCTTCATTCTTTAGTTCTCTAGTTGGGATGAGTCAGTGTCCAGTACTTTTTGCAGGCTTGGAAAATATGGAGAGCATACTCTGTCAAAGATTCTGGGGGTTCCCTAACCTAGATTCTGCCCATGTAGAAACATTTATTAATCACCTACTATGTGCCAGTCATTGTTCTAGGCACTAGGAATACAAAAAGAGGCAGAAGATGGTCCTTGCCACAAGAAGCTAACAATCTAATGGGAGAGACAGAAAGCAAACTAATACAAACAAATAGGTGACATATAAGATATATGGGGAGTAATTAACAGAGGTAAGACACTAGGTGAAGAGAGGCTGGGAAAGACTTACAGTAAAAGATGGGATTTTAGTTGAGATTTAAAGGAAGTAAGAGAAGTCCGCAGGTCAAGGGTGAGGAGACAGAGGATGGGGAACATATTCTAGGAGCCAAGAGATAAAGTCATCTGTCCATGGAACATCCAGGAAGCCATTGTCACTGAATCAAAGAGTACATGCTAAGGAGTAAGCAGTAAGAAGACTGGAAATATAGAAGAAGGCTAGGTTATGAAGGGCTTTGAATGCCAAACAGAATTTTGCATTTGTTCCTAAAGGTGATAGGGAGCTATCAGAGTTTATTGAGTCAAGGGGTGGTGAAGATATGATTAAACCCATGCTTGAGAAAAAATCATTTTAGTGGCTGAACAGAGAATGAATTGGAGTGGGGAGTGACTTGAGTCAGACAAACTCACAGACTATTGTAATAGTCCAGGCATGAGGTCATAAGGACCTGCAGTAGGGTACTGGCCATGACAGAAGAGAAGGGGGCATATATGAGAGATGTTGCAGAGGTGGAATCAATAGGCTTTCATAGCAGTGGGGATGGGGATGGTTGTGAGCCTGAAGGACTGGAACGATGGCGTTGCCCTCTATATATGCACATGTCTAGAGAGAGCTAGATCAGCTGCATGTTGCAACAAAGTGCTGAGGAAATGGGAGGAGAAATGTGTTCTAAATGAGACTATAACACAAGGGAAATCCCTGAGTAGGTCCCAAAATATAGGTGGTGGGTCAGTTTGTGCAACCTTCCAGAAAGCATACTGAGTAAACACTAGGGTTAAGTGTTCTTTCCTATTCCTTCTCAAAGCTGCTGTTACCTCCTTGGGCTTCTCAATAATAGTTAGCAATTATAGAGTGGTTTTATGTGCCAGGGACTGTTCTAGGCACTTTACAAATGCTATCTCTTTTGAGATACCACAACCACCCTGGGAAGGAGGCATTGTCATTTTCATTTTACAGTTGAGATTTTCATTTTACAGTTGTGATTTTCATTTTACAGTTGAGACTGAGACAAACAGAAGTTAAGCAGCTTGCTCAGGGTGACACATGGGAAGCGTTTGAGGCCAAATGCGAACTCAGGTCTTCCTGACTTCAGGTCCAGTGCTCTATCCACTGCCCTATCTGCTGCCTACTTCTTGCTTTCTGGTTCAGTGAAGACAGCCGTATTTGATCAATTCCTCTTTTGGGTTTTGTTTTGGTTTGGCCTTTTGGAGAGTTAGTGGGGAAAGGAGAAAATGTCTTGTCTTCCATCTTGTCATTCATATGACCCAGAACTCCATCTTTCGTGGATGGACAGATGACCAGTCGCTATACTACATATTGTTGCTGCTGTGGTTCAGTCATTTTCAGTTGTGCCCGACTCTTCATGACTCCATTTAGGGTTTTCTTGACAAAGATACTGGAGTAGTTTGCCATTTCCTTCTCCGATTCATTTTACACATAAAAAAGCTGAGGCAAACAAGATTAAGTGACTTGCCCAAGGTCACACAGCTAGCTAGAGCAGATTTTAATTCAGGTCTTCCTGATTCTAGGTCTGAAGAAATATACCACTGTGGCCTTAACTGACATACTATAAATGCAAGTTTCAAAGTTGTTGTGTCAGACTCAAATAGAAATAGGAGCCACTAGTCCATACAAGAGGACTGCAATGAACCACATACTGTAGCTTTAAAATATTATATTATCTGTGATTTATTATATTTTTATTTACTTTGTAAAATAATTCCCAGATGCCTTTTAATCTGGATGAAATTCAGGAGTGTTGTTGGACACATTGACAATATTAAACTCCTGTTTGACATAACTTTTACAGAACTCAACTAAATTGTAAACTGTATTGAAACCAGGCCATTATCACAGACTGAAATGTTTCCCTTAAGCACACAAATATAACATTGATTCATAAAAAATTGAGATCAATCAATTTGCATTAATTAAACAATTACTACAGCTAGGTAACTCCGCCAGGTGACAATGTTACCAAATTTTCAAAATAAAACAAACTCTACTCTTAAATGTTCTTAATAGGTGACACTATATCTTACAATCTCCAACTTCAATTGAAGAAAACACTTTCAAAATAGGCTTAGGACATCAAAGTCATGTGGGAAGAGAATGAGATACGTAGGGTGCTTTCTGTAAACCTATAAAAGATGAGCTTACATCCTAATGTTTTTACTCAACCATATAAAATAATCAACCTACATGGCAATCCATAGAAAGTTGAATATAATAGAATAATAGTATGATAACCACTTTTCCCAGGGCCATTTTTTACCTAAATCACATTGATAAAGATGAGAGTGATGAAATATTAATAACAATAATAGCTAAGATTTATATATCACTTTAAAGTTTTCAAAGTACTTTATACACATATAATTCATTTCCATTTATAATAAATTGGATTTATACATCTTAGTTTCTATAAGATGACTCTTTGTCGCAGTTTAAATTATTATTATACCTTAAATATTTAAATAAAACTTTGATATTCTAAGATTTACAAAGTACATTACATATATATGTGCATATATACATATATATGTATGTATACATTAGGTATAAATATATATTGTTTAATTTGCTCCTCTTAACAGTGCTATGAAATAGGTATTACTATTGTCTTTATTTTACAGATGAGAAAATCAAGGTTGATAAAAGTGAGTTGTCTTGCCCAGAGTCACAGAAATAATATTGGAGGCAGGATTGGAATTCAGATCTTCCTCCTAATTCCAAGATACAACTTGATCTTGTTCCAAAATAGGAAGGAGCAATTGCTGCAGTAATCTTTAGTATGTTGCAAAATACAATAATTCACAAATGAAAATTGTAACTTAAAGTTGTTTTGTAGATCCTTTAATGACTGAGCACACAGAAAATTTATGGTTGATTATAGACTATATCAAAGTCAACATCAGAATTGTACTTGAAATACTAGAATTCTGGTTTTTACCATAATTCACATTTTGGGAACTTTAATCCCCAACAGAGTTGCAAAAATATTATGTATTGTGGTGGGAATAGAAGTGTTAATTTAATCAAGGTAATGAATTGAAACATAATTACCTGGCACATAGCATTGTTTATACATATAGATATATATATATATAGATATACATAGATATATAGATATAATTAGATGAAACAATGAAAATAAAAGCAAATAAAAGGTTATGTGTATTACTAAAAAAAAAACTCTGGTGTAGGAATGAGAGTTTTGCCTTTCTTGTCATAGATTCTCTATACTTGATTCTTGCTTCTTCTTTCTTCCTTGCCTTTCCTGTCCCTGTCCTTTTTCTGGAATTCTTCCTTTCTGGAAACTTCCATCTTCCATAATCTGGGGGTAGGAAGTAAAGAGAAGGCTCCTTTCCATCTCTGGCATCACTCTGCCTGTGACATCGGATATAGGAATTTAATAAATGTGTATGATCGGGAAAGCACTATGCTAAACATTGGGGGTACAATTAGAAAAAAATAGTCCTTTACCCTCAAAACCTTCACATTCTAAAGATAACATATATAGAAGGTTGCATCAGCAAATCACATTGAAAGACTTAGGGTACAAATGCAAAGCAGATGACAATGCCTCTTTTTTAATGCCAATACCACTTTAAAAATCATATTTTTTTATGTTAAACCATTTGACTGTGCTGAGATTTCTGGGTTTCCCTTGTTCTGTCCCTGCAATAAGACATGTTGTTTAGGCACTGATCTGGGACTCACAAGTCATTCCAAGAAGGTAATACTCCTCACAGTGCTTAGATCCTTAGTATGGATTCCAATTTTGAATTTCTGGTGCTCCCATGACTTTCTGAAGCTCATAAGGGCACAGTCTATCCCATTCTTTGAAGAATAGGAAAGAAGAAATAGAAAAACAGTGGCACTATATTTGCAGCCATGTGTAGGCTTGAGAGGGTATAATTGTAAGCACCCCAACATACATGCCTACTACCACAAGTCCTTAGATCTGCATTCATAAAAGGAAAGACAACTTTTGAGGAGTTAACAATCACTTTAATCAAGTACATGTATCATTCCTTTAACCAATCATGTATATTATTCACCTAACTCAGAGGAGTCAGCACCCTGAACTTCAAAGAAAATACAGAGAAATCAAAGATCAACAGACATGGCTTCCTTTGCCTGATCATCAATAAACAGGTCCAATCGTCTGACCATAGTTACCAAAGAGGGAAGCACCAACATCTGGGTTTTCCAAGCCAGGGCACAGACTATCCCATTCTTTGAAGAGCAGGAAAGAAACAGAAAAACAGTGGCACTATATTTGCAGCTTCCCAGAGTCCTCGTTTGGCCAAACAAACACTTCCAGTAAGGTCCAAAGTGAAACCTCACCCCAGACAGAGGGCATCACAACCCTTGAGAACCAGTACCTCATTAACAAAAGGCTTGGGCCTTCCCACAAATCTTCCCTAATCAAACTCTTCTTAATGGACAGGCCTGTTAATGGGTGGGAAAGATCTTTAATCACATTAAAATAATTAACTATACAAATACATACACTGTTTCTAGTTAAAGAAACTCTTGTTTCTATATTTTACTCCTAGGAAAGATTCTTGATTGATAAAGGAACTTGATTATACTAAAACAAAAACAGTAAAAGTTCCTATTTTGCTTGCCACCCCAGAGTAGAGATAAGCAGTTAGCAGGAGATGGCTGCTGCCACTGCTACTACCTGTGGCTCCACTCAAAGTCTTACAGCAGATCTCCTACATTTACTACCAGGAAGAAAAGAGGATTGGTTAGTGCCATTTTGAATGAGCACTCATTTCAGTGCAGCAGCCAAACAAAAGGTCTTTTATTCACCATATAACAAGCAAATGGGAAAGAGTCATGGAATGTCTAAACATGCTCCAAAGTCCACATGGGGAGAATCATATTAGGCTGAGCCCTCTTTCATACTAGGCTTTCATTGCCCTGTCACCTGTTAGGCAGAAAAGGCTTGTATATTCTAAAGGAAGATGAGATAATCTGGGATATGCTTGGTACTCTGAGTAGAGTGGAGTTTGTTTCACAGAGAATGAATGTTTTCTTTCATTCCTTTTGCTAAAACCCTTATCAACTCAACAAGCATTTATTATGTGCCTGATATTGTACTAATCAATGGGAATGTAAATATAAGCAGAAAGAGAACAGCCCCTGCTTTCAAGGAACTTACCTTCTTATGGGAGAGATAAAATTAGAAGTGAGGGAAAAGTGACAGCCATGCAGGTAGGGATTCAGGATGGAGATTTATAGAGAAAGTCCAGGAGAAGAGTCAGGAGTGCAGCCTGGAAAAAAATGAAGACATAGGTGGCTGGTCATCTTCCTTAAAATGGAAGCTCCAGGAGGAACCAGCCAATGAAGGTAGGACCAGAGGAGGGTCTTCCAATGTGTGGAATCTGGGGCTGGAGTTAGCTTTCAGGGTGAAGAGGTTTCTGCAGTATTGTACATAATACGGATTCAAAGCAAGGCCATGGAGCTAGTTGGACATCCTGGTTAAGGACAGAGGAGCACAGAAAGGTACTGAGGGCTTCACCCAGATTGAACTCATAGCTTAAACCCTCTGAAAGCTATTTTAGACAATCTTCATCTAGCTCTAGAGGTGAAGTATGGGCTGGCTGAGGGACAAGGTTTTTCTTCTGACTGAATAGAGAGGCAAAGCAAGGCTTGACAGGCTTAGCTTTACCTAGAAGCTGAGGCAACAAGGGCTTTCTATTACAATGATTTTCACAACTTAGAATAATCTCCCCCTCTTCAGGTTAGGTTACCTGCTAAACCAATTAATAAGGTAAATGGGAATGAGTCTTTTAGAGCAGAATCTTTTGGGGAATTTCAATGAAGAGTAAATCTGACTTATGATTATAACTGACATATTTGCAAACTGGTAAGAGGCTTTGTCCTCAAAAAAGCTTTACTTGGGGATTAATGTGTTGTAAACAAGAGGCTATCCTTTTACAGTTTGCTACTAGTACAAGGCAAAGAAAATTGAAGGATATTCAGAGCAGAAATAGCTAGGAGCAAATGAGCTATATTTATAGATGTTCTTATCTTTTTGGGGTGTTATGAATCCCTTTAGCAATCTAGTGAGGCCTGTGTACCTCTACATAGAACACAATTTTAAATGCTTAAAATGAAATACATAGAATTATGAAAAAAAACCAATTACACTTAAAGATATAATTTTTCCCCACATAACATCATGGATCTCCAGGAATCTATCCCTGGTTTCCTTGACCTAGAAGAACCTCACACACCCTGGAGGGTTAAATGAGAGAACAATTTGGGAAAACAGAAAAAACCCCACAATGCTTTTGATCATCTGACTGATTTATATTGGATACCAGTAGCTGAATTGTCTGCAAAATCTCTATAAAGTGCTCTTAGAGTCTTGAATTGATGTCTCCACAAATCTATGGATCCATGAATTGCTGTAGCCATGTTTTTCCTTTTCTTGTTTGAAATGCTATTTTCAGAGGGAGACTTACCTACTGCTATCAAATAGTAAAGTATTGCTATAACCAGCTTCATCGTATCATTGAGTTTGCTTACATCCTGTTTCAATCCCAACTGCTATCAATAAGGGGACTTTTTCAGCAGACTGCTTAATGAGTATCCATGGATAAAAATATTTCCTATTTCTAATATCACAAGCAAAGAGAGGCTAGAGTGAAATTACTCTATGAGGCATCAAAGCTTCCAGATGGTAGGTTCCAGAATAGGGAAAATCAAGGGTGACAGGTAGTAGGGTATATGTCTAGGATGCAGACACATTATGGCAATATAGGCTAGGTCCCCCAAAATAGAGATTCCGTTCAAGCCACATGAGTCCATCTCCTAATAGCCTTCAGATACATATACATATATGTATGTACATATATATATAAATACACACACACATACATATCAATAGACAATTTAACAATTCTGGCTGCTCTGGGCTGACCCTAACTCAGGCTAGTTCCTGGTACTTTATTTTGATATTGGAATTTAATCATACTGTATTTCATTACATAATCATCACTACTGCATAATTGTAGCACCAGGTTTTTTTGGTTTCTTCCAGTCCAAAAATTGGTTTATAACCTTTCACTGAGTAATTGTTGCTTGGTATAATTGTGTTCACCATGTTGCTTAAAAGTTAAAAAAAGCAGCAATGTATTCACCAGTGATATATGGGTTTGCATTTATCTCTCCCACATTGTGAGCCCTGAGTCTAGAATTATCAATGCACATGCATTGCCTATGTGTAAGCAAGCCAGTCCAAGGCCATTTGCACCATTTCTACAACGAGTAAATGATGAGAGATGATCACCAATTGACACCCACTGGAAATATTAAGTGCCTTTCCTTGGAACTGATATTTTGTGGGTAATTAAGAGTTGGAACCTTATGCCACACAAAACAATAGTGAAAAGCTTCAAAAATAAAGGAATTTTGAATGCTTTAGATGGATCTGAAGATGACACACTGTGTCAGAGAGACAGCGAAGTAAACACATGTGATATGAGTGGCACTGAGGATGGTGCCTCAGATAAGGAAGCCAATGACAGTGGCACAGAATCTTCCAATGCAGAAGATTAAATTTTGTAAATCCATACTTCGCAACAGCATAGTAAATTTTCTCAAGTGTCATATTTCTATTATATTGTACAAATCAATAACAACTAATGTATTAACTTAATTTTTCAGAGGAGAAAATATTCACTAAACTGACACCAAGAAACAATGTGGGTTGATTTGGACTATTCCATTTTAATGTATATTCACAAGTATTCTGTATACCCTAATCTTACACCAAAGACGGCTTATAATAAATGATTTTTAAGTAATACCAGCACAATTTTTTAAAAGTTTCACATAATGTTCACACTCCATTTTTATGCAACAAAATTTGACATCAAATCTGCAACAACTGTGTGGTGAAATACAGTCGGTTATTCAACAGCTAGTAAAAGGAGATTTACTTAGCCAAAGAGAAGGATAGATATTGTATTCAATAAGGATATGCATTGAAGACATCATAAGCTGACTGAAGCTCCCTTTTCTGAGCTTTCCTGTGGCTCTCCAGTCAAACTTCAGTGCACACCGTAGGGTCCCCTTGGTTCCTTTACACTCAAGAAACTAGGAAGTAATATCAGGAGTCTGAACCTTAAGTGTCCTGAAACAATCCAGTATTGATGATGTTTCAAACCTTTTAAGGAAAGCTGTCTTACCTTGCACAGAATTGGTAGCTAGGGTGGTGTTCCCAATGCACAGGCCCTCATCGTAAACAGGATAGAGTTGGAAAGTGGGCCTTCTTTGCTGAATAGGTAGCATAAAAATATAACCTATCAATAAAAAGTCATTTAAAAGAAAAAAAGCAATGAAGTAGAATAAAATTAACATAGGTTTTTTAATGCAGATTTCTTTCAAAATTCCTTATGTAAAGTCAAATTTGCATAACGCAAATCTCCATAAAGCTAGACCTCTCTGTATACCAAAATGTTCATTAGTAGAATTTTTGTAGTAGCAAAGGTCTAGAAGTAAAATGGAAATCTTGTTGGGTTTACCTTTGTAACCTCTCATACATCCTGACCAAGCTCTAAAAGCTCCATAGTACCTGCTTCAGCTCCTTCATGGTTATTAGAACAAATTGTTCTTAACTGCCCGTTCTACCAAAGGAAGTGTCCACATGCTTGAGGTAGGAAACCACTCCCCCTTTCCCCAACTCACCAGTGGATTTGAAGCCTATCAGTTACACTCAACCTGGTTTAGCCCATATACTGCAATGGTTTACCAAGGTGTAACCCCTGTGCATGCTACAGTTTCTTGGTGAGGTTGAGTTGAAGACAGGCCTCGAAGGTGGAAAAGAAACCCTGAAAAGGACTGAGCAAGCCTTCACACCAGTCCTCCATGAACATTCCATACACAATATGTGATGGTGTTATTTCATAAATTCTTCTCCTGGTTTGGTGCATTTCATCCGTCACCATTTTATAAAATTTTCAAAATGTCTATCTAAAAGATATTGGTGATATATGGATTATTTTTCTGGTCCTGCTCACTTCCTTTACATCAATTCATATAGCTCTTTCCATGTCTCTTTAAAGTCAGGTATTTCCTGACTCCTTACAACTCAACAATAATTACATTTGTAGACTACATTTTAAAAAATCCATTCCTCAATCAATGGACATCCCTCTAGATTCTAGTTGTTTGCCACTTCAAAAGGAGCTGCTATGAATATTTTTTTTTCTTTTTCTTTTTCTTTTCTTTACTTTTCTTTTCTTTTTTTTTTCAAATAGGACCTTTTCTTTTTTCTTTGATATCTTTTGGGTGTGTGCCTAGCATTGGTACAGGTAGGCAATAGGGCAGGTACTGCTAAGTAAATTTTTGTATATAGTCATTAACATGTATTAAATGCTTACAACGTGCCAGGCACCACTCTCATTTTTGTGTATAATTCCAAATTGGCATTACAGATTGGTTGTACCTTTTCACAGTTCCAACAGTGCATCAGTATGCTTGCTTTCTCACAGACCCTCCCATATTTATCATTTTTAATTTTTGTCATCTTTACCAGTCTGATGGGTGCAAAGATCTCAGTAGGTGTGGATCTCAATAGAAACGTAAAAATAAAGGGAATAATGTGGGTCTAACTGTACCCATTCTCAAACTTATACTTCAAAGTAATAATTCTCAAAACAATTTGATCCTTATTAAAAAATAGTGACTAATCAGTGGAAACAATTGGGTATAAAATATACAGCAACAAATGTATCTAGTACCATATTTTATAAATATAAAGATGCCAGCTATTTTGATAAAGACAGACTAGTCAATTTTTTTAAATTACTGGGAAAATTGGACAACAATCCTGGACAAAACTGAATTTAGGAGTAACATCTCACACTTATACTAATATAAGCTCCAAACATACACATAACCTAAACACAAAAGGTCATACAACTTTTTTAAATTATAGAACCATGGGAAAACTACCTATTAGATATGGATAGGAGAAAAAAGACCAAAGGATAGAAAAGATCATAAAATATAAAATAGATCATTTTGATGACATAAAATTGAAAAGTTTTTGCAAAAACATCCAATAAAACATTAAAATAGAAACAATTAACAGGAGAAAAAACCTTGCAAAAAATATCTCTGATGAAGATCTAATTTCCAAGATATATAAGGAACTGATTCAAATTCATAAAAGTCACACCATTCCCCAATTGATAAATGGTCTAAGGCATTAATAAATATTCTATGAAAAGGCAGCTCTCAAGGGAAGAAACCTAGGCTATCTACAGACATGAAAAAATGCTCCAAATCACTACTAATCAGAGAAATGCAAATTAAATCAATTCTAAAATTCTATCTCCTCCTCTTCCTATATAAATTCCTTGGGAAAGCTATCTACAATTGATGTCTCTACTTCTTTGCTGACTCTTTTCTAAACCCTATGCAATCAAGTTTCTCACCTCATAATTCAATAGAACATGAGTTTTCCAACATTATCAACAACTCCTTAAATGCCAAATAGCATTTTCTCATTTCTTATCCTTATTGACCCCCCTGAAGCATTTGAAAATAATAATATCTTTTCATCCTGAATTCTCTCTCCTCTGAGTTTTTTGACTCTCTATTCCTAGTTCTCCTATTATCGAACAGCTCCTTCTGAGTCAATTACCTTTGTGAGATTTTCATCTGTTGCATGGTTAGTGCTACTATCACTAACTGTGAATGTGAGAACTCCATCCTAGGTTCTCTTTTCATTTTGCTCTACACTGCATCCCTTGGTATCAATTCCCATGGGTTCAATTGGGTTGAATATCTTTGCAGATAACTGCCAGATAGAAATAGGTAGAGACAGAGAAAGATATACAATTCTAGTCTATCTTAAACCATATGTATATGTAGGCATATGTGTGTATAAACACACACACATAAAGATATACATATAGTCCTAATCTCTCTTAGACTCAATACATCCTAAACAGAGCTCATTATTTTTGCCCCAAAATTCAGTCCTCTTTCAAATTTCCATTTTATTGTCAAGAGTGCCATCACCCTTCTTGCCAATCAGGCTCATAATTACAGTACTTATCCTTGACTACCCATTCTAACTTACTCCACATATACAACTCATGACCAAATATTGTTTCTATCTTCATAGCATCTCTCATATATGTGTCCCCTTCTCTGCATTCATAGACCCACTGCCCTAGTCTGCACCCTCATCACATCTTATCAAAGACCATCCTTTTAGTTGATCTCTCTACCTCAAATCTCTCCACACTCCAAATCCATCTTCCACTCAGCAGCCAAAGTGATTTTTCTAAAGTGTGGTGTCTGTCTCTCTCCAAATCAATAAACTACAAATGGCTCCTATTGCCTCCAGAATCAAATATGAAGCCCTATGTTTGATATTCAAAGTTCTTTATAACATGGACCCTTCCTACCTTTCTAGTTTTCTTATGCTTATTCCTTTCCATACACTCCAGGATCTAGTTGCACAGGTCCATTTGTTCTCACATAACGCTCCCACCTCCTATCACTATGCTTTTGCGTTGTGTCAAGGACTATATACAGCTGACTTATTTTATGCTGGGCTAATGTACACTAGAATTTCTTTGTTAAAATAATGCTAATGATGATTGCAATAAATAATCCATGTTAAAAAGAAACACAACTAAATTACTGAGATGCAATAAGTGTATATGCTTACTCAGACAATATATTAGAGGAGAAAGAAGACTAGGTCTAGAATCAGAAGACCAGTTCCAAATCTGCCCCTTTCTGCCAGTTGGTCACTTAACCTCACTATGACTCAATTTCTTTATTTGTAAAATGAGGGTAATATTTTTACTATTTCACAATTATGTTATAAGGAATATGTGTTGTATTCCATAAATGCTATGTAAATGTCAGTTGTTATATAGTAACTTTAGTGAATAAGATATTCTATATCAGTGAATCTTCTACATAATGGAAATCTTTTCTTTAAGCACTAAAACTGTTTTCTTCAAAAAACTTTTTTGATGGAAATATTTATAAAATATTTATGGTAGTGGCTGCTATGTTCCAGATACCGTACTAAATGCTTTACTAACATTATCTCATTTAATTCTCATAACAACTCTGAAAGGTAGTTGCTATTATCATCCCCATTTTAGGTTGAGGAAACTGAGGCAGATGATAACGATTGACTGAGAGTTGCACAGCTAAAAAGAATCTAAGGTTGGATTTGAACTCGGATCTTCATGCACCACACTCTATCTACTGTTATTACCTAGCTGCAAAATACTTTACACATTTCCCTGCCTTCTTTTAAGTACTTATCAAAATAAATTAGACCATTTTCTGCTGGCTCAGGGTCATTATTATGGACAGTTATTACAGTGTGCTGGAAAATGATAATACTCTCCAGGGCCTTTGAGGTGGGTAAAGCTGTTTGTTCTAAGACCTAATAGTGCCCAAAGGCAGTTCTTGTATACCTCTGTGTTTAAAATTCTCCTGCTGCTTCCATGATCATCAGATATCACTTACGGTATTTCTATTGATTAAACATACACATGTATACACACATGAGTTCATGCATATGTACACACATACTTTCTAATCTGATTTTTGATAAGGAACTAGACAACACATTGTTACTGTAATTTTTTATCATAATGTGGAGGTGATGTTGGTTTTTTGAAGACTGTGGTAATAGAACACAGTCTCTGGAAAGTCCTAATGAACTGCAAAATCTTCAAAGCTGAGTCCAATGCTCGATTATATGATACTTAACATGTTAGGAGAAGCCCAACTAAGTCTGAAGAAGTTATCACCGCACTGGCTGCAAGATGATGAAATCTGAACTGCAACTCTCAAAGATCGTTTATTTGCCTGTTACCCACTAGCAAAAATCAGAGAATCTTGAGGTGTAAAAGGTATTTTACATATAATTCTGACACAATGTGTTCATAGTAAGAACTTAAATGAAGATGGCTCCCAATCTTTTCTACAGAATAAAGTATATGGGCTTTTAATAATGATTGTCCATACTACGCAGGAACCTATTAACATCTCTGAGTCCATAATGGTTATTAATAGCTCAAGATTACATTGTGAAACCTCCAGACAAGTTTTCAAACACAATAAATAGTTGCATAGGACAGCAATAATTCTTTTTTTTAATTCAATTTTATTTGATTTTCAGGTCCACATTGTCTCCATCCCATTTACTGCCCCCTTTTCTCACATTGAGGAAGCAGAAAAAAACAAAACTCATTACAAATGTGTATAAAATTAATTCCAAATCAACAATTCTTTTATGTTTTCTAGAAAAATAAGGAGCCAAAAATTGGGGGTGGGATGGGGGAGGTGTTGATGTAAATAGAGGAGAATATACTTATTGATAAATTGCTTTCATGTTTTACCCTTGCAAGAGAGTATTTCCCAAACTGGATACAATGGGGATGATTTTTCCTTCTAGATATAAGAAGAATTTTCCTTTGATTTGAATTTTCTTCTAGGGCAAGGATCCACAAAGTACACTTGGATGGCCAAATCTGCCTAGGTCATCTGTTTTTGTACGGTCAGAGAGCTAAGAATGTTTTTTACATTTTTAATAAAATAAAACTTTATTTAAAACCACGGAAACTCACAAACTATACAAAAAAAAAAAAGAGACTGGTTCATGTCCTACGGGCCTGTTTGCCAACACATGCTCTAGACTAAAAGACCATCAAAGCTGTAATCACAATTACAAATGAGATAAGTTTTCTGTGAGACATGATACATGTTGTTTTGGGTTTTTTTGTTCAGTCTTTCCTGTCATGTCTGATTCTTCATGACCACATCTTGGAATTTTCTTAGCAAAGATAATGGATTGACTTGTCATTTCCTTCTCCAACTGCATAGCTAGTAAATATCTGAGGCTGGATTTGAACTCAAGCATTCCTGACTCCAGGCCCAGTGCTCTATCCATTGGGCTACCTAGCTGCCTGATAGGATATGTACTTGTAAGATAATCAGTCTGGATTTCCTTTAGAACTGCTTCTAATGAAGCAGAAAGATACAGCGTGCTAGAACAATTAAATCTCAGTTCAGGAATAAGCAGCTGCATCAATACATGCTGCCTGATGAAGGATCACTGATTTGCTCTTGTATAAAACTAAAAAGTGGAAGGAAGTAATGTAGGCACCCCTTTTTTATCTTGAGCTTGACAATGTCAAGCCCACAAGGGGTACTTTAGGGAAGAAAAAATTGAGAGTTTTAAAAAATAGTTTATAAATCTTTAAGTTAAAAAAAAACTTTAAAGCTTGGATTGGAATAATCCCAATTAATATTCAACACTCAAATGTATCTGTGATTTCATTAATTTGAATATTTTCTTCAGTGGTGTGAATGGCAACCCTGTAATTACTAAATGGTAATTGTTTCTCTTTTTCCCAGGAACCTTGGGGTCTTCCCCTCCCAGTTTGGTCTTTTTTTATTAAAGGGGGTCATCCCTTGAGTAACTACTTAACGAAGTCTATTCATTGAATGGGTGTATCTCACTCAAAGTGAGAATGTGATAAGACCTTAGCCTGAAGGAGCTATTGCATCTTGGGCCATCTCCAGTTGTCCCTGATGAATATCAGGCCACTGGACCCAGATGGCTCAGGAAAAGAAAGTGAGGTTGATGACCTTGCACAGCCCTCCCTCACTCAAATCAAAGTCAACTGCAAATCATTTTGGTATCATGGTCCTTTTCATGAATGAAGGACAAGTACAACAGCCCATGTGACAGGTGGCACAGTGGATAGAGTGTTGAGTTTGAAGTCAGGAAGAACTGAATTCTAATCTTGCCTCAGATACTTATCAGTTGTGTGATCCTGGGCAAGTCATTCAACTTCTTCTATCTGCCTCAGTTTCCTCAACTGTAAGATGAGGATAATGTTAGCACCTATCTCCCTGGATTTTTATAAGGATGAAATGACATAATATAGTAGGTTCTAATCAAATGCTTATTTCCTTCTTTCCCCAGTTTTATAACTCTTATTCACATTCCCCCTCTATGGGAAGTTGACCTGACATGCTAGATGTCTTCCTTATAGTCTCCTGAGATAATGAGGATACCAGTGGAATCTCAGACTGTCCATTTAGAATCTTTCATCCTCACCATGTTAACAGTCATTTTCTTTTGCTGGCATAATTACCCCAATGACATGTTTCACTCCTGTTCTTCAAAGTTTCTTTTTGGAATATTTTGTAGCCTGCCTGTACCCATCGTGCAACTATTTGCCCTGTGTGTGATATTCATTTTCAGTTCTTTGAAGACCATTGTGTCTCATAACTTAGAGCTATATAACAACATTGATGGGATATTAGTATTAAAAGAATAGGTCTTTGTTTCCTGGAGAAATTTGGAGTCATTAAAAAGCTTTGCAATTTCTTGAAAGCAAGCCAGACTTCACTCCTCTTACTGCTTAATTCTGTCACCTTCAGTGTAGAAGTCAAAGGAGGCCCACAGAACTGAGACCCATTTTGCATTTTTCTTAGAGTTCATCACAAAGTGGACAGCCAGCTGGGAACAAGGCTCTCTGTACTTAGAAAGGCTGGTTCACTGAAAACAGACTTGATCTGTTACCAAGCATACTCAGATCCTTTATTTATTTAACATCATAGAACCTTCCCAAGATTATACTCCAATGGTATAGCTTTTAAGAACTCAGGATCACTTCCATGCCATAATAAACCTTTGAGGTAGGACTGGGGTGGTCTCAAATTTCAAGTTTAGAAAAATTAGGGTAGTTATTTATGTTTATCAGCATTTCAAGGAATATAAAACACTTTTAATACACATTGTCCAAATTTATTCTTACAATGGTCCTATGAGCTAAGTAATGCAAGTATCATTCTCTCCATTTGACAGATGGGAAAACAGAGGATCAAAAAGTGATGTGCTCACATTTACAGAATAACTATAAGAGCTGGAATCTGAAATCAAGGTCTTCCATCCAGGTTCAGCGTCCTTTCCACTTTACTGTGCTATTTCTCTAAAAAACTGGCTTACTGCTAATGAAAAAAATCTTACCGTACTGAACCAATATATCTAGAATACCCATTCTATCCTTATACTACATTACATAATCAGTTGTGCTTCTTTACAAATATGTTCCTAGGTTACTGAACATTTGGGGTACATACATACTTAAATCTTGAATAAGTTCAGCATATTTATTAAGTATACACAACTTCTGAAATGCTGATTCTCTTTCTGCATAGAGTTTCAGTGCCACTTTTGATACACATCAGAGATAGACCCTAACATATCCCTCGTGAGCTGCCAGGCAGATTCTGAATCCCTCACAGTTAGACACTTTGCCACATCAATGCCTCTATAAGAGCTTATTAAGTCACAACTTCCCTAAATAGTCTCATCTACTCAACCTCAAAAATTGGGTGTGTATACAACGTGTTGCATGATGGCTATTAGCTGTAGAGAAGCAGACAGAAAAGTCTTCATAGATCAATTATCAATATTTAAAAACTCTTTCAACTGCTAATATGCACAATCACCTTTTTTTATAAGACTTTGCTGACAACCAAGACTTGCATTATTATTAGCAAGCAGGTAGTGCTTTTGGAGGAAAAAAAAATTTTTAAGTTCAAAGAAAAAGCCCTGAATATCTAGAATAAGCTCTGAATATCTGAAGTGTACTTTCATCCTCAGACACACAATTGTAACACAACCATGTTTTTCTTAAATAACAAAGGTTCATCTGGTTCTAAATGTAATGATGAGAATACAACATACCCTTGTTTTCAGCACCCTGGCCAGCCAGAATGAGGAGGCTGATGGCAAAGGGCAGACTGAAGTGCCTGGTTTCACCTTCATGGATGTATGGAGGCAGGTATAGTAGAAATATTGAGAAGCAAAGATGGGTTTTGCTACCAGAAGTTATACAATGGCCACTATCATGAAACTTTGCAGCACTTAAGAAAGGCAACTTGGATCCAAATGAACCTTTTGAAGTTCCAGAAAGGCATGCCTATATTGTCAGGATCCCATTCATTGAATGGGTGTTACCTCACTCAAAGTGAGAACTCAAAAAGGCCTTAGCTTGAAAGGCCCAGGGTCTCCCATTACATTCTGGACCATCTCCAGTTGTCCTGATGAATATCAGTCCATTGAACCCAGATGGCTCTGGAGGAGAAAGTGAAGTTGGTGACCTTGCGCAGCCTTCCTTCACTCAAATCAAAGTTAACTGCAAGTAATGTCATCATCACCCTGATGTCGTGGTCCCCTTCAACAACAAAGGACAAACACAACAACAAGGAAACTCCCTGAAGTAGATGTGTCATTGTGGATCTCACTCGCAAACTGAATCCTGGTCATATGACCAAGCTCGCTATGTGAATTTGTGTTTCCTTTCTGTTGGACATCTTGTGTGCTGTAACTGGTCACAGGATCATAGGTTCATATATTTGGAACTGGAAAGACCTTCATTCTACACATAAGAAAACTGATACCTAAAGACACTCAGTGACCTGCTCAAGGTCATACAAGTAGTAAATAGCAGGTCCTAGATTTGATCCCAGTCCGCCTAACTTAAAAAACATTTCACATCTTTCTAGTCCCATTTTGATTGGTTTTCAGAGATGTCCCCTTTGTAAGACAAGTGAGTATATTTAATGCAGCTATTGTTTCTGTGATTTTAATCTATTTATTTAGAGGGCAGGTGGAGTGGGAAAAGAAGTTTGGGGAGGAGTAGTCTAGGGACAGCATATGCAAATGATAAAACTTACCTTGATCCTTTCCATATATTTTTAAATTATTTATCTTTAGTATTCAGCATTCACTTTTATAAGATTTTGAGTTCTAAATTTTCCCTCTCCCCTCCCCAAGACAGCATGTAATGATCCTTTCTATATTTGGGGGATGTATGGGATATTCAGGGAGAACTAATACCTCCAGTGCGAGGACTGGTCGAGCCCTTTTCAGGGATATTTATGCACCTTTGATACCTACTTGGCGCTCAGTTCTTACCTATGTTTCTAAGAAGCTGTAGCATGTGAAACAGCCTCACACCAGTAAAACTATCATAGCAGATGTGCTAAATCAGGTTGAGGGAAACCAGTGGGTCTTAAACCCATTCGTAAGTTGGAGGCTGGGGTGTGAAGGATGTCTACCCCAAGCATGTGAAAACTTTCCCCAGCAGAACAACAGATAAGAACAATTTATTCCAATAGCCAAAAAGGAAGTTAAACAGGTGCTGCAGAGTACTTAGAGCTTGCTCAAGCATTGAAGAAGGCAAGGTCATCCATTCTATTTCTGGCACCAGCCAGTCACCTTGACTTTTGTCTCGCCACTAGACTTCAATGACTCTGGAAGAGAGGGTGAGGCTGGCAACGTTGTGCAACCTCTCCCTCACTTAAATGCATTCAATCCAATTCATGCATGAGTCAAAACATCACCCTGTAATATCAGTGGTTCTCTTTGAAAACAGAGGACAAACAACAAAAACAACAATTTATCGATCGGAAGTATAATCTTTGGATACCATTTGAAGGATGCATCGTAAGACTTAATTGAAAAACATGTTGCAAATGTAAAGAAATAGAAAACAGAAAGAAAAGGAGGCTCAAATGGATCTTTCTAAATTCTAGCATCCATCCTAAGGCTATGGTGCTGAAGCATCATCAACAGGAAAATTGGAGCTAGGAAACAGGAATAGTCCCCAGGCCAGTGATAACCCCAAATAACCAAATTAACATTTTCTTTTAAACTTAATGACAGTGAGTTTATATTAGAATAAAAGTCATTTTTAAGAGCTCCCTGGGTAAAAATAAGAATGCAAAAAATTAAAAGAGAAATCATTTAGTTATTGAGAAATGCTTACAGACTGTAAGGCATCCTGAGAGGGAAGTGAAATGCCCCTAGGATGGAAAGCGAAGGAGAAGGGGTAGAGCTATTTATCTTCCCTTGGATCCTTAAATATTCATTCTATATCTATCCCAGAGGCAATATGAAGCAGTAGATTAGGTACTGAACTTGGAGTCAAGAAGACCGAGGTTCAAATCCTCCTTCTAACAGTTACTACCTATGTGACTTTAGGCAAGTCACTATATGTTAGTTTTCATTTTCTCTTGTGAAAAATGATGGAATTGGACCACGTAGGTTCTGAAGAAAGTACGTGTTGAAAGCAGTTTAAACCATGTCCTGAAAGCTAAATGTGAAATTTTCAGAGTGAACATTTGTCTCAGATATCAGCAAACCCTACAAATCAGAGTTTGATGTATTATTTTGTTGATTGCCTAGATTTAAGAAAGTGATGAACAAAGATGTTAATAATGAAGATAAAACTTAAAAGTGTGTCATGAGTACCTTTCTCTTGCCCCGCCCCAAAGGCCAACTGTTACACATTTACTAGCACATCCTTGCTCTGAGATCCTTTTCCATTTTTAACCTAGATCCTAGGATCCTAAGGCCTGGGTTTAAAATGAGTCTTATATACCTATTAACTGTGACACACTGAGTCACTTCTTAGTGCCATAAGCAACTTCCTAGGACTTATCCATTAAGTCATATGAATTGATGGTAGATGGCATCCCCTCAGACAAATTGAGTCACATATCTTTAACCACTCTAGTAATTATCTCAGAAGCCAGGTTCACATACACATATAGACAATCCTCGGTATATTGAAGAAACTTAAATAAACATTTCCCCCAAGTCTTCCACTTCAGTAAGATGAAACAAGCACTCCCTTTTGAGGAAGGAATTTGGGATACTATAATTTAAAGGTACAGTGTCAGCACTAGTTTTCATTACATCACTGTTCTCAAGGGTCTTAATAATGTTTCTGATGTCAGACATAAAAAAAACTTTGAAAGAACTGAGTTGTATGTAAAAATAGAAAATCAAAGATGGAGCAGGATGGTTAGAATGTGGTCAATATACTATCTGCTCTCATTATTGAGGAATGGATAATCTCATTATTTGGTACTGGGGTCACAACAGAAGATATATTGAGAAAATCAATGCAGACAATATAACCTCAAGATAGCAACAAAGAGTTATGTTGCAAATCACCATTTTGGATCGCTTCTGCCTGTCAATAATTATGAGCAGTTAGACAAAATGTTGTGAAAAAAAATCCTTTCCTCATCACACGGCATTGCTATTTTTTCAGCCTATTTAAAATAAATTAGATATTCCTCATCCATCACAGGACAGTTGTCCAAAATTGACCTCATTAGGTGGTAGAAGGCTGATATAAGCAATTTCAATTGCAGCCTGGCGTTCTTACTAGAATGACACCATAAAAGATGTAAAACATTTCACCCATTGCTGCTAAGGCAGATTTGAACTAATGATGTTACCCAAGGTGGGTGGCTGGGTACAACTGGACCAACTCTGAAGTTGCTCCTTTCCCCCTTGTTAACATTTTTGAAGACTAGAGATTTAAAATGAAGTAGTTACAAAGGTAGAATAACTTGGTATATAGTAGAAGCTTAGTGAATGGTAATTGAATGGCTGACTGGATCTATAAAATCCATAAATAGAAGTGGCAATCCATATTAAGATACATGTTCTCACTATGTAGAAAGAGAAGCAAGATCATTGTTTTATGTTGTCGTTTTGATGCTGAACCTCTGCTTCTTTCATAATTGGATAAGAGAATAAGTAGATAATATTTGTTACAACACTTTGGTAAAAAAAAGAAATGCTTTAGCTGGAAGAATGTTCTAAGAACTTATCTAAAATCATCCACAGATAGACCTTAATCTAAAGCATCCATAATAGGAATACATTTACCTTCTCCTGCCACTATGGGGCAAATAGAAGAAAAATAAGTAATTTTTGTTCCTACTACTTCACTGTTACATGACCATGTTACAGGTAAATTTCTCCCACCTGTCTTTATTATAAAATTCCAATTAGAGGTAAGATTTCTTTTCCTTTCTTATCCATAGCTATGCTATGATGCAGAAATGGACATCTACTATGTCTATTTCAGGGGGAAAAAATTGCAGAGTTAACTAAATTGATTTCTATATGATAAATATCTCTCAGAAGGTTCACATCATTTTGCCATCACTCTTGCCAAAAGAGATAGCATGTCATTAGGGTCCCAAAGGCCCAATGAGCCAGAAAAATAAAGCTTTTAAAAAAAACTACTTGCTTTGTTAAGTAATTAACTCACGATTCCCAAAGTCTCTCACAATGCGCACAATTACATTCTGCATTGGATACAGGGCTCTCAAATAGGGAGTTGAAAAAGGCTACCAAAAGGTGATACCAATTAATTGCCAACAGTAATTGCCATTTTGTAATCATGTTAATATCTAATTTGCTGCCACTAGTTTGTTAAAGTGCCAATTATGCATTTCTGTTTTAATGTATTAATAAAAAAAGCAATCATGCATTTATTGCCTTTATAATTCCTGAGATAATTATACAATAGGCTGGAGGTATATCTTCTGTGCTTGAGTAGACAGCCACAGCAATTAATACTTTGAAGGCTCAAATAGATAGGAAATTAACATACCAGATCTGACTCATTATAACTAAAACAAATACTCAGAGCTATTTTGTTTTTAGTACCTGAGGGACAGACGCAACTAGGTGGCACAATGGATAGAGTACCTGTCCTGGAGTCAGCAAAACTCATCTTCCTGAGTTCAAATCTGTCCTCAGACACTTACTGTGTGACCCTGGGCAAGTCACTTAACATTGCCTCTGTCTTTTCATCTGTAAAATGAGCTGGAGAAAGAAATAGCAAACCGCTTCAATGAGGTCACAAAGAATCAGATATGACTGAAAAAAAACAGGACAACTACTTGAAGAGCATTTCATACATGTGAAAGAGTGGTGGTGAATTGACCAGACTGACAAACTATCATTTCTCCCATTAATTTCCAAATGGAAACCAAATAGAGAAAAAAATTTCTCAGCACAGGGTGCAGAGTTTCCCAGGTTAGTCTAATGGGTAGAAGTTCTTTGATGGATATGTAATCAAGAGTTTGATTTCCTAAACTCATGAGGTTTAAGTTTTAATCCTGCCACTGACTCATTGTGTGACCTTGAGAAAATTCTTTCAACCTTTTGCTCCTTTGACATTACTCATCTGAAAATTAGGAGCAAGAGTGCTGATCCTCTCTCCAAATTTGATGCCATCACATATATAAATCCATTGAAGGACTTAGAAATGTCCATATGAATACAAAAATACACGTAAATGTTGCATTATTTTGCACAATGAGTATTAAGGCTAAAGATGAGGGTGGTTGATGGTAATAGGGCCAGATTAATAATGACTTTCACTCAATGATATCCCTCCTCTGAGTATTTCTACAGAAGATACCTTCAAATCCTTCATATTATTTCTAGGAAAGTACTTGTCTTCTATAGGTGACAGTTGGGTGATAGGTGGACACTAACGGTGGATGACAACACTGAAAAGCCCTCTGAGAGATGCTCAATGCTTGGTCAGATGTCAAAGACACCAAAGTCATCCTCTGTATCCCTGGTCACTGCCAGTCACCTTCACTTTTGTCAGTGACTCTTGTCAACCACAGGGTTTCACTGACTTTGGAAGAGAGAATGAGGCTGATAGTTTTGTCTAACTCTACACTGCTTAAATTCAATTCATGAATGTGTCAAGACATCACCCCCTGATGTCATCAGTTCTCTTCAAAAACAAAGCATGAGGGGGAGGAGCCAAGATGGCGGAGTAGAAAGACTCACTTATGCTAGCTCCGAATCCACAGCCCATAAATTTCCTGTAAGAAGATCTTCCCACAAATTCTGGATCACTGCAAGGCACACAGAAACACAGTGGAAGAGATTTCCATTCCAGAGAGCCCTGGAGAGCAGTCCCCAGGGTCCGTCGCACCCCGGAAAGCGGAGCCCACCCCAGCACTGCCCTGGGCAGCCCCAGAGGAGCAGATCCGAGCAGGCTTCAGGGACAGAATCTCCGGTGGCCAGGAAGGTCCCTCTGCCCACACATGCTACAGGTCAGTGAGAGAGACTTCTGGGCTGGCCGACAGGGGAGCGGGGTGTCTCCGTGACTCGGGCCCCCTCGGGAGGAAGCGGCAGAGGGAGCGGCAGAGGCAGCGGCGGCGGCCCGGGACTCCCCGAACAGGCAGGCAGAAGTTCAGGTCTCTGCATAAACCCCCTGAGGGAGCTGAGCCTGGGAGGCGGCCCTGCCCCCACCCCAGAACCAGAACTTAAGCTCACATTGAATAGCAGCTGCTCCCGCCACGGGTAGCCCTGAGACTGGGAAGCAGCATTTGAATCTCAGACCCCAAGCACTAGCTGGGCAGATCTAGGCAGCAGTGGAGAAGAATCTCAGAAGTCAGGTAACTGGCTGGGAAAATGCCCAGAAAAAGGAAGCAGAATAAGACCATAGAGAGCTACTTCATTGGGGAAGAGATGTTCCTTCCCCCCTTCATTTCTGATGATGAAATACAATGCCTGCCATCGAAGAAAGATGTGGAGGTCAGGGCCTCTCTATCCCAGACATCCGAGGTGGATGTCCAGTGGGCTCAGGCCATGGAAGAGCTCAAAAAGGATTTTGAAAATTAAGTTAGACAGGTGGAGGAAAAACTGGGAAGAGAAATGAGAGAGATGCAAGAAAAGCATGAAAAATGGGTCAATACCTTGCTAAAGGAGACCCAAAAAAATGCTGAAGAAAATAACACCTTGAAAAATAGGCTCACTCAATTGGCAAAAGAGGTTCAAAAAGCCAATGAGGAGAAGAAGGCTTTCAAAAGTAGGATTAGCCAAATGGAAAAAGAGGTTCAAAAGCTCACTGAAGAAAATAGTTCTCTCAAGATTAGAATGGAACAGATGGAGTCTAATGACTTTCTGAGAAACCAAGAAATCATAAAACAAAACCAAAAGAATGAAAAAATGGAAGAGAATGTGAAATATCTCATTGGAAAAAACAACCTGGAAAATAGATCCAGGAGAGACAATTTAAAAATTATGGGACTACCTGAAAGTCATGATCAAAAAAAGAGCCTAGACATCATCTTTCATGAAATTATCAAGGAAAACTGCCCTGAGATTCTAGAACCAGAGGGCAAAATAAGTATTGAAGGAATCCATCGATCACTGCCTGAAAGAGATCCAAAAAGAGAAACCCCTAGGTACATTATGGCCAAATTCCAGAGTTCCCAGGTCAAGGAGCAAATCTTGCAAGCAGCTAGAAAGAAACAATTCCAATATTGTGGAAATAAAATCAGGATAACACAAGATCTAGCAGCTTCTACATTAAGGGATTGAAGGGCGTGGAATAGGATATTCCAGAAGTCAAAGGAACTAGGACTCAAACCAAGAATCACCTACCCAGCAAAACTGAGGATAATACTTCAGGGGAAAATATGGTCTTTCAACGAAATTGAGGACTTTCAAGCATTCTTGATGAAAAGACCAGAGCTGAAAAGAAAATTTGACTTTCAAACACAAGAATGAGAAGCATGCAATAGTAAACAGCAAAGGGAAGTCATAAGGGACTTATCAAAGGTGAACTGTTTACATTCCTACATGGAAAGACAATATTTGTAACTCTAAAATGTTTCAGTATCTAGGTAGTTGGTGGGACCACACACAGATGTACACACACACACACATGAGTGCACACACACATGTACCCACATGTACATGCATGCACGCACACACACATACACACTTGCATGCCCACACAGAGACAGAGAGCACAGAGTGAATTGAATAGGATGGGATCATATCTTTAAAAAATGAAGTTAAGCAGTGAGAGAGAAATGTATTGGGAGGAGAGAGGGAGAAATGGAATGGGGCAAATTATCTCTCATAGAAGAGACAGGCAGGAGACTTTTTAGTGGAGGGAAAAAGAGGAGAGCTGAGAAAAAAGCAAGAAGTTTACCCTCATCACATTCGACTAAAGAAGGTGTAAAATGCACACTTGTTTTGGTATGAAAACCTATCTTACAGTACAGAAAAATGGGAAAGAAGGAGATAAGCAGGGAGGGAGGGATGATGGAAGGGAGGGCAATGGAAGAAGGGAGCAATTTGAGGTCAACACTCTTGGGGAGGGACAGGATCAAAAGACAGAATAGAAACAATGGAGGGCAGGATAGGATGGAGGGAAATACAGTTAGTCTTATACAATACGACTGTTTTTGAAGTCATTTGCAAAACTACACAGATATGGCCTATATTGAATTGCCTGCCTTCCCAAAGGAAAAAGGAATGGGGAGAAGTTGGAACTCAAAGTTTTAGGAACAACTGTCGAGTATTGTTCTTGCTACTAGGAATAAGTAATACAGGTAATGGGGAATAGAAAGTTATCTGGCCCTACAAGACAAAGGAGAAGATGGGGACAAGAGAAGGGAAGGATGATAGAAGAGGGGGCAGATTGGTGATAGGAAAAATTAGAATGCTTGGCGTATTGGGGTGGGGGGAGCGGATAAGTGGGGAGAAAATTTGGAACCCAAAATTTTGTGAAAATGAATGTAAAAAGTTAAATAAATAAATAAATTTAAAAAAAAAAAACAAAAAAAAACAAAGCATGAACAACAATGTTTCTTCTATAGCCCAAATCAAAATCTATAAGATTAAACACAGGCTTCATGTTGGTTTAAAGAAGAGTTCAACACTATACACTATAAACAGGTTTTGCTTATGAGCAATTTGAGGTCAGGGATTATCTTTTATTCTATGTGAGTCTCACAATGACTGAGAAAATCCTCTCCAGTTCTCTCCTACAGTGAAATTCTAACTCTTCACAGAACTTTCATAATTGTTTAGGGAATGATTAATTGAATTTTATAGAATTGTGGAGATGGTAGAAATCTTAGGGGCTATCTAGTCCAAACTCTAGCCCTCAAAAGAACCACAGTTCCTCAAAAGCACACTCAGCAACTGGTCATCTAGGATTTGCTTGAAGACTTCCATTGAGGAACAAACCACCATTTCCTGAAAACTCCTTTTCTACTTTTAGACAGCTCTAATTATTAGGACTTTTTTCCCTAACAACAAAAATAAACACACCACTTTGTAACTTTAACTCAGAATCTGGTTTGCTCTCTGGACATGGAATCAGAAATACTCATCTTTCTGAGTTCAAATCTGGCCTCAGACACTTAAAAACAGTGTGTCCCTAGGTAAGTCACTTACTGCTGTTTGCCTCAATATTCTCATCGTGAAATAAGGTGGAGAAAGAAATGTCAAACCACTCCAGTATTTTTGCCAAGAAAACCCCAGATGGGGTCATGAAAAGTCAGACACAACTGAAATGACTGAAAAATGACAGCAAAAGTCCATTACAATTTGAAAACTATGAGCCTATGATTTTATGACCCTGAATAACTGATCAAGCTCTAACTGTTATTCTATGATCCTATATTGAACAGCACAGAGTCAAGTATGGATCCAGGGGGCTATCAACTGGAGACCCATTCCAATCACTTTCTTAAAATGCCTATTTAAGTACACATGTTGGGGGAGGAGCCAAGATGGTAGAGTAGAAAAATTCACATATGCTAGCTCCTAACCACAGCCCCTAAAATATCTGTAAAGAAGAACTCCCAACAAATTCTGGAGCAGCAGAAGCCACAGAACAGAGTGGAGGAGATTTTTGTTCCAGAGAGACCAGAAAAACCAACACTAAAGGTCCATCGTGCACTGGACCCAGAACAGAGCCTAGCCCTGCCTTGACCACGGCACCATAAGTATTCAAGGAATCCACTGATCACTGCCTGAAAGAGATCCAAAAAGAAAAACTCCTAGGAACATTGTGGTCAAATTCCAGAATTCCCAGGTTAAGGAGAAAATATTGCAAGCAGCTAGAAAGAAACAATTCAAGTATTGTGGAAATACAATCAGGATAACACAAGATCTAGCAACTTCTACCTGAAGGGATTGAAGGGTGTCGAATAGGATATTCCAGAAGTTAAAGGAACTAGGACTAAAACCAAGAATCACCTACCCAGAAAAACTGAGTATAATACTTCAGGGGAAAAACTGGTCTTTCAATGAAATAGAGGACTTTCAAACATTCTTGATGAAAAGACCAGAGCTGAAAGGAAAATTTGACTTTCAAACACAAGAATGAAAAGAAGCATGAAAAGGTAAACCGCAAAGAGAAGTCATTCCTACATGGAAAAGGCAATACTTGTAACCCTTGAAACTTTTCAGTATCTGGGTAGTTGGTGGGATTACACACACACACACACACACACACACACACACACACACACACACACATACACACTTGCATGCACACACAGAGACAGAGAGCACAGAGTGAATTGAATAGGATGGGATCATATCTTTAAAAAATGAAGTTAAGCAGTGAGAGAGAAATGTATTGGGAGGAGAGAGGGAGAAATGGAATGGGGCAAATTATCTCTCATAGAAGAGACAGGCAGGAGACTTTTTAGTGGAGGGAAAAAGAGGAGAGCTGAGAAAAAAACATGGTCTACCCTCATCACATTCGACTAAAGGAAGGAATAAAATGCACACTTGTTTTGGTATGAAAACCTATCTTACAATACAGGAAAGTGGGGGAGAAGGGGATAAGCGGGGCAGGGGGGATGATGGAAGGGAGGGCAATGGGAGGAGGGAGCAATTTGAAATCAACACCCTTGGGGAGGGACAGGATCAAAAGAGAGAATAGAAGGAATGGGGGGCAGGATAGGATGGAGGGAAATATAGTTAGTCTTACACAACATGACTGTTATTGAAGTCATTTGCAAAACTACACAGATATGGCATATATTGAATTGCCTGCCTTCCCAAAGGAAAAAGGAATGGGGAGAAGTTGGAACTCAAGGTTTTAGGAACAACTGTTGAGTATTGTTCTTGCTACTAGGAAATAAGAAATACGGGTAAGGGGGAATAGAAAGTCATCTGGCCCTACAGGACAAAAGAGAAGATGGGGTCAAGGGAAGGGAGGGATGATAGAAGAGAGGGCAGATTGGTGATAGGAAAAATTAGATTGCTTGGTGTATTGGGGTGGGGGGAGGGGACAAATGGGGAGAAAATTTGGAACCCAAAATTTTGTGAAAATGAATGTAAAAAGTTAAATAAATAAATTTATAAGAAAAAAAAGAACACGTATTTTAAACTAAACTGAGATATGCTGATATGTAGGAAGTCCACAAGCAGTGATTAGTTACATGATTCCTAAATCATCATTATAGTAGGAAAGCAGAATCCTAAGAAAATTGGCAACCATATATTAATTATGAAGCAAGGGGAAGAAGGAGAAGAAAAAAAGACAAGAAAGTTTAAGAAGCAAGAGATCCAACATTAATTTTTTTTTTTAAAGAATCAAGAGATCCCTAGACTTTTATGAGTGGAGATTATCAGTATCCCATGGATCTGAAGGGGCAAGTAGGATTGAGTATCTTTCAATGTCTACTTGAGACCTCTGCTTAACCTTTACCCCTTTGTACCTTAGTTTCTCAGTCTAGAGAATGAATACCACAACATTTTTCTTCACAATTAAGGACACACAAAGGATTTATGATGATATAATATTGATAATATGTTTCATATACTTAACTAAAGGACACTATCTACCCAAATAGGACTGTAAAAATAAATGTTGTTAAGTGTTTTTATTGTGATGCTAAACACTAATCATACCAAATATTTTTTAAAGATTTCAATATCCACAAGCATTTCTTAAATTGATATATATTTCTCAACCCAGCTCACAATGATCTCTATAATAGCAGCTTGCGTTATCCACTAGATATGAATCCAACTGTAAGTTTATGGAAAAAATGAACATTATTAACTGTTCAATAACCTTTTCGGTTGACTCTTTACAAGAGGTTTTGAGGATAGTAGAAAGAGTGCTGTATTTGGAGACAGAAGACCCAAAATCAAATCCCAGATCTGCCACTCTTTTCCGTTTTTAAAATATTATTTTATCATTATCTTTTGTTTTTATATCACTCTAATTTCTGAATACATTTCACCTCTCCCCTACCCAAAGAGTAACAAATTTTTAAGTATAATAAATATTTTTAAGAGAAAGAGGAAAAAATTATTTCAGCAAAGCCAATCATCTCACCAACCAAATTTGGAAGTGTATTCACTGATCCATGACCATAGTTTCCCACCTCTGTAAAGAGGGAAGGGAGATGCATTTTCTCAACTCTTCCTAGAGTCTAAACAATTATTTCAGCAGTGTCCCAGATATGATGAATATGGAAATATGTTTTGCATGATTGCACATGTGTAACCTATATATCAAATTGCTTACTATCTTACTATGTGGGGGCAGGTAAAGGAAGGAGGGAAAAAAATTGAAACAAATTATTTTTAAATGAATGCTAAAAATAGTCTTTATGTAATTGGGAAAATAAGATTTAAAAAAGGAGTGTGTTAGAGCAAGTTTGAACTGGTTTGTGGGAAATCTATCACTAATTTTTTCAGTGCGATCATTTACATCTCAGAAATTGGCAAATACTAAAAATCAGGGCCTGATTTATTGTTTTGTTGGTTGTCTAGATTTAATAACATAATGGAGATAATTTTAATAATACAGAGTAAACTTAAAAGTGTGTCATGTGAATATTTTTTCCTGAGATCTAACTGTTAAACATTTACCAGCACACTTACTGATTATTACACAATATTCACTTCCATTTTTTTCTTTCTGTTTAAACCACTACAGTCATTTTCCAAACTATATTTTCTGTGTAACCTTACTTAGACAAATCACTGAACTTTTCTGGGCAGCAGTTTCTTCATGTAAAATGAGGAGATTGAGCTAACCACTCTGAACCACTTTCCCGACCTAAATCTATAATTGATTCTGCCTATAACCTTGGTTTTTTAAAAAACAAGCTGTCCACATGAAAAAGTTATTTCTTTGTCATCTCCAAACCATGTTGTCAGTACTCTGGCCTTGTCTTCCTTCATCTTTTCCTCCTCTTATTGAAATTTGAACTTGTGGCCCAGAACCCAGGGATTCTGAGACTAGCAACCCTATGACTCTTGGCACTGATTGATGAGTTTGTACCTTATCTTATCTGGGCCCTATATCTTGTCTTGTCCTGGACCCACCACATCATTTCCCAGGGACCTGCAAGTCATGCTGCCTTCACTCTGGCCCGCTCATGCTCATGCTCCCTACTCCTCCATTTTCCTACTTCCCCTGTATATTTTGTCTTCTCCTATTAGAATGTAAGCCCTTTTAGGTCAGGGACTTCCTTGCTTGCTTGTACTTGTATTCCCAGTGCTTAGCACTGTGCCTGACTTATAGAAAGTACTGAGGCCTTTCCATCTGTTCTCATAGGAATGAGAGAATTCTCATTCCTATGACACTGGCAACTTTCATTAGAAATGTATGTGTGTGTGATCATCCTTGGTTGCCAAAGAAGACCATGTCATCAGAGAAATAATGACATGACTTGCACTTGACTTTGTTTTGAGTGAGGGAGGTCACTAGCCTCACTTCTCCTACAGAGCCATCTGAATCCAGTGACCAGATATTCATCAGCATGACTGGAAATGACCCAGGATCAGGCAAATGGGGTTAAGTAACTTGCCCAAGGTCACACAGCTAGTGTCAAGTGTCTGAGGTGAGATTTGAACTCAGGTCCTCCTGACTCCTGCACTAGTTCTCTATCCACTGCACCACCTAGCTGCCCAAACTTTCAAGTAAAAATGAAATTACATAAGTACTCACAGATTCAGAACAGAAGTCCAGAGACTCAAATTCCAGATCAAAACTTTGGCCCTTGGATTGATCCATGATCTCACTGAGGTTAGCAGTCCTTTCAACAATGAAAATTGTAGCACACTCTTTTCATCTTAGGCAAGTGAATACTGTCCAAGTCTTTCCATAAGTCCTCCATAGAACTAATATATGACACAGACATTCCTCAAGTTCTTGTATATATTTTTGGATGCAGTAAAACACATGTCGTCATTCATTCTTGCTTTATGACTTCCTTTTCCAATCCTTCATGATGTCTTTGATGTCACTTCCTGTACATGAGTAGTCATTGGCAAATGCTTCAGAAAACTCAAATTGGAAGGTAATTGACTTAGCAAACCAAAAAAAAAATTATCTATGTCTTATTGTATTTTTATTTGTTTCATTAAGTATTTCCTAATTACCTTTTAATCTGGATCTGGAGTGGCTGCTGGTGACCACGAATTTGATGCCTCTGACACCCATTGTATATATTTCTACTATGCTTTCAGCCACCTGAAATTTGTTTAAGAATATGGTATTTCCTGATTTGACATATAGGATTAATATTAGTGCTTTTCAAGTGGTCTTGGGGGTCAGCAAGCAACCTGAGATCATCTAAAGCATTTGGTAGTTTTCTGAATGTGATCCAAGCTGACCCAAGGCCTTAAAAATCTGGAATGTTTGCCTAAGACACTGAATTTACTTGATGGACTTCTTACCCAACTAGGTGCAATATTAATTCTTCATCTTCTCAATTTGCCTGTGTAGATTGCTTAGTTAGCTGAGCGAGAAGGCTTTAGAGTGTTTGCAAGCTCCATGTGATCAATACAGTACCATCGGCAAACTGCAATATCTAGAGAACATTGCCATTTATTAGGCATCCTATTCAATTTTGTCTGTGCACAACATACCCCATGAAATAAATGAATACTATAGCAAATATATGACTCCTTTTTTTTAGCCTCACTTAATTTGGATGCTAAAAGGATCACTACACAAAGTTAATTCTGAGGTTCCATCCATCAGGGAATAATGTGGAATTTTTACATATGTCTGGAAGATACTCTGAGGGGAGTCCCTAAACCTATCAATTCCACCGAATCAAATGTTATTTTTAAATTAATATATAATGAACGCAGTGGGATCTGGTGTTTTCTGTAGCTTTCAGTAAAACATATGGCTCAAAAGATATCATTTGCCAGAGAAAATCATCTACAAATAATTGCTTTTTCCAATCTTAGGATTTCATCAAAAATAGCTTTGATGTATGCATAGACCATTCTCATAAAGATTTTATAGAGACAAGAAAGTAGACATATGGATAAGTAATAGCTGGTATCTTCCAAAATCATCTTTTATTTAATATTTGTGTGATAATACTGTCCCTGATCTTTCCACTATTTTGGATATTTTTTCAGCTATCTTAAAAATTGATCTTTAAGTGCCTTCAAGACTGTCTGACTCTCAGCATAGATTTTTTTTCTTAAATATTGGGTCAGATTCAGTCACTCTTCCCAACTTTATCTTTTTAAGTGCCACTTTCGCTTCCTTATGCAATGTGATAATATCTCCAGGCAAGGAGAATACTAAAACACTATGACAGGCATCTTCCATGTGTAATAGAATAGATAGTGAAACATAATAGGTGTCAGGAATATAGAGTTAGCTCAATGTTGGGAAAACTGTAAATATCATAAAACAGAAAACAGCAGAAATCATAATTATATCATAGATGAAGAAAAATATTTTGACAAGATACTTAACACCCATTTCTGTTTTTAAAAATAAGAATAAAATAAATAGACCTTTATTTAATATAGGAAGTTTCTGTTAGTGTTCTTGTTCAGTTGTTTAGATTTTTAGTGTGTGTGTGTGTGTGTGTGTGTGTGTGTGCATAATAGCAGAGAAAAGATACTAGAGCATGGTTTGCCATTTTTTTTTCTCCAGCTCATTTTACAGATGAGAAAACTAAGGCAAACCTTTAGGTGACTTGCCCAGGGTCACACAGCTAGTAAGTGTCTGAAACCAGATTTGAAAACAGGAAGATGAGTCTTTCTACCTCCAGGCCCAGAAGTCTATCCACTCTATCTTCTAGCTGTCCAAAATGTGGTGAATAGTAGTTATCTAAAACCTAAGAGTCATACATACATGTATGTATATGTGTGTATAAAAGTCAAGATTAACTAGAGATCTTTCCAATAATATCAGAGATATTATTGCTAATAATAATCCTAGTAATTATTATTAATTAATAATTAGTCCATTATTACTACTTCCATCTGATATGTGCTGGAAATTCTAGCTATAGTAATAAGACAAGAAAAATGTACTGAGAGAATGAGTGCAGGCCAAAAGGAAATAAAATTTTTACTTTTCAGATGATATGATGGTTTATTTAGAGAAGCCCAGAGAGTCAACTAAAAATTAACTGAACCAGTAACTTCAGCCAAGTTGCTGCTTATAGTGCAAATCTGTACAAATCATAATGTTTCTGTATATTACCAACACAATTCAACAAGAAGAACTAGAAAGAGAAATTATATTTAAAACAACCATAGAAGGTATAAATTACTTGAGAATCTACTTACTAAGACATACATAAAAACTATATGAATAAAACTGCAAAACACTCTTTCCAAAAATAAAGGCCAATCTAAATAACTGAAGGAATATTAATTGCTCTTGGACAGACTGAGCCAATAAATAAATGACTTAATAAATGACCAATAAATAAAAATGACTTAAATTAGTTTACTTAGTAACATTCTAAACTACTGAGGGATTCCTTTATAGAACTAAAACATAAAATAAAATATTCATCTGGAGGAACAAAAAGCCGAGGGAAATCATTTTTAAATGTGAGAGATGTTGAAGATCAGATTTCAAACTCCAATACAAAGCAATAATTATCAAGCAAGGGAAGAAAAAAATTAATTAAAACTAAGCCAGTTAAACAGACAGCTTCTAATTCAATTCTGTTTGGATACAACTCTCTCATGTGGCAAATAGATCACTATTTGCTTTGACTTTTCCATGGAAAGGAGTGGAAAAATGGGTAATGCTCACCTCACCTTGCCACAGTTCCAGGTTGAGCATACTCAGAGAGGTGAGCTTGGACCTGAAATACTGCCAATCTTTTTATATTTTTTGTTTCTTCTCCTAATTATATGGATAAATACAGTTCTCAAGCTGGAAGTATTTAGGTTTGGTGACAATCTTATAAGTTCAAGAGATCTTGAGGTCCTGGGTGCAATGAGAGGAACAAATGTCATAATGAAAGCAACAAGAGTAAGAAAATGACAGCAAATGCCTATGTACTCTTAAATGTAGCCACCAACAAAATTACTGGTCCAAACCTAAACACTTTACCAACAGACATGTACCCAAAGTGGCTTGTACAGCATGGTATCTAGGTGAAATGCAAAATACAGTCCTGCATACTACTTTAAGTTCTGATTAATTTTAAGAGATGAGAGTGGTAGTTATGAGTTATTACTCAATTCTGTCAAGTTTTTTTTTGTCAACTGTATATTTATGAATAGTCTATATCTAGCATTCTTTATGTGTGTAGGAGCAAATTATTTGTTCCATACTTGATTCATAGTGTACGTTTAGTACTTCTTTAACTCTCTTTCCTTTTATGGGACAGTTTGGATGTGTTCCATAAGTGAAATCAACCTTGGGAGCACCAGGGTAGGGGGTAAAAAAATGAGATAAGGGATTCCCCTTTCACTAGAGGCAGGCTTCCCCAGGACTGAACTCATTCCAAACTGCATGCCTGACTAGAGAACAGGGAGTGGCTGAATTACCTTGAGTCCCTGTGTTGAGTTAGTAATGATGTTTCAAGGATAATTGCAGAGACTCTGTTTAGAGTTTTGTAGATCTGATGCCAATCAGCTGTCAGCGTTTCATTCCTTTTGGGAGCCCCACATGTAACTGTGACTTGTTTGTCTTTGGTTTGTGTTTATTTCCTGTCTGCTTGCCCTGTCATCAACTACATCAAAAGCTCTATTTGGATTATTTTATGTATCAACAAGGATCCATTAGGGAAATTGGGGGAATCCAATGATATATAGAAGAAATTTTTGTCTGAACTTCCAGCAAGATCACTGATGGTCACAGGGATCCCTGGGTGGAGAATAGGAGTAAGAACAAAAGCTCCAACCCCTATGGTTACCCAGTTCCTCAAGGCTAGACAAGAATATCAACATGTATATAAGACTTGTTCCTCTAGTAGCAGCTCTACTCTTTGGTCCTTGGACAAACTTCACACATAAGAATACCAAGAACTAAATTAATGTTTGTAGACATTTTAAATCTGCTATTCTTAATACCTTCTATTTTTTTCTGACTCTCTGTGACAGTCACTGTTATAGTCAAAGAGGACTTCATAGGACTGTGGCCCGTTTGTGTATTTGTGTGCATGAATATATATGTATGTAGTATGTATATATATATGAATTTATATATATGAATATATAAATATATACTGTTTAATCAACCTTTAAAAAGTAAACTTAAACATATAGCAATCAACAGCAACTATTAATAATTAAGTCCATCATCTCTTTCAGCCTTTATATCTATAATTTCCATAATTAGCATAATTATATGTAGCACATATGCTAAATGTGTGATATTCATATTATATATGTATACATACTTAGAAGATGATTTGACAGATTATAAGATCTCTGTCCTTTCTCAACCACTGGACATTCGAAGGATATCTTTATGTCTGTTTTCCCCCATGAGACTTTTATGTTTTAACCACATTGACTGATTTTTTTCTCAAATAGAATTAAGATACATGTTAAGTTTGATTCGTGGAGCCACCTTCATGAAATAAAATAGTAGAAATATATGTTTTCAGATAAACATGATTTCTATATTATTTAAAAGATTTCAATGATATCTAGTATATGAAATAAAAGTTAGAGATCAGATTATGCACTTTTCCTTTAAAAAAAAAAAGATACTCCGCACTTACTTATCTGCATATATATTGATGCAACCCCTGTCGCCAGTAAACTCTAAGTTCCGTAAGGGCTAAGACTGTTACTTTTGTCTATGCAGCCCTGATGCCATGCACAAAGCCAAGCACATAGTTCAGTAATGAATGTTTGCTGGATTGAATTACAGGGGAAAAATAAACTTCTATTTTTCTTTTCAAAACAATGATGTTCCCATAATGTTTATTCCATGTAAACATCATCCTCTGATCCATATTGGTTGATATAAATTCCTTTTTGCTTTTATCATAAAAAAGGTTTTCATTTCATGCAATGATTTGTATTATTCATATTTAAAATTTTCCTAATGGTTTCATTCCTACACCATCTTGCACATAACACATACTCAATAAAGATTTGTTCATTAAGTAATTGAATTGTTTTTCACTACTTCATTTGCAATGTTAATTCTCAGAAGACCATTTCCTCTTCCCACCCCAAAACCCAAGGTGTTATGGTATAAAGAAAAGAATATTTGATTGAATCAAATGAACTGGTTCTATGAGTAGAGCTACAAGTAGAACTCGATCCGTTAGAAGACTTTAAATGGTGTGCAAATTAAAAGAGGAAAGTAATTAAATTCATTGACTAAGACAAATCTTACAAAGTTTTACATCTTTTAAAAAATTTAACATGCAATCTTCTTTTTGCTGCAATAGCTTGTTTTATAGAATTTGGCACTGAATTCACAAGATATTGTGTATTCTTTACCATGAAATCATCTTGTGTCACATTAGATATTTCGTGGGTTGGTCGTTGTTGTCCTTTCTCTTCCAAGAGGACCAAAATGACATCATCATTGTAAAGTGAAATTTCAACGCGTCCACCTATGGCTGATCAGACCAATACGAGCTCGGAATGCTCTACCACAGGTTGGGCATAGATAATCTGTATGAATATTTGAGGTGGATATCCCAAATTTGCGCACCCAGCCTATACTTTGTTCTGTCTCAATTCTTCTTTGCTCAAAGAGCACAGCACCCTTTACAATGTGGGCACGCCATGCTGAGTGGTCCTGTGCCAGTGTCTCCTTTGTTGCACAGTTGAATCCAAAGTTTGTGAGACAGACCTTGAGGATGTAATTTAGGATATTTAGTATAACTGTAATGAATAGTCTATTTTTCCAAGTCTGGCTTTCATTGTAACTCATAAGATTTCAAAAGGTTTAAGTAATATAACTTCCCAAGCCATTAAAGCATGTTTATCTCCATCTCTTGGATAAGCTTCTTAACCTTTCATGACATGTAGCATAGTATAAGGTCATGTTGTTGTACTCCTCCATTTGGGAATGTCTATAATTCTAAGAAAATTTTCATGTAAGCATATCAATATATTTATCAGAGTTTATCATTCCTTCAATAGATACAAGATTTCTAAGACGACTAGAATTTTTTTAATTCCCATAACATTTTTGAAGGAAATGGTGCTACAGTGTCACAGAGACCTTATGCTAAAATTTCAGAAATGTAGGCATCCCAGAATCCCCATGATTGCACAGCTAATTGCATCAAATTAAATTCAATTGAGTATTTCTTGCAAATAGTATGGCATGAATTACCAGTACAGAATGGCAATGACCAGTCGAGAAGTATAGGTGCCTTGCCATGCCTAGAAATTCTCTTTAATTTGTCCCATAACTAATTACTGTCCCTCTCAGAGTAGGATTGACAGGTGCTGTTTCCCAGAGCTAAAACTTGCAAACAATTGCTTCCCTGCATACATAGTGCTAGAATCTGATAATGTGTCACATAGCATTGTAATTTGACAGGATCACAGCTACAGAGATGGAACAGTCTTTGTAAGTCATGTAACTCAACCTCTTTCATTTTACAGAAGGAGAAACCAAGGCCCAAAGAGGGCAAGTAACTCTCCCAAGGCCCACAGGTAGTATGAGAGAGAGATGGAATTTGAACCCAGGTTCTCTGACTTCAGGGCCAGTCAGTTAAAACTGATACAATCCTTAGTTGTGTTTTCTAGATCCATTTTATGGCAGATTAGAACTTCCCAGTATATCTGCTGTAGCCTTTCTCTGTTCCAAGGAGACAGGTTCCTGGGCAGATGGCTGATTCCATCTGCTACAATGCATCTCAGATTGGTCCAATAGATTACTCATCTGACTTATATTTTGTTTCAAATAAACGACAAAAAAGAACAAAATGCATAATAGGACCCTATCTATCCATCCTTCATTTGCTTATCATCATTTTTATTATATTTAGCACAGTCCTTTGCTTTTCCTTTCCCTTGTTCTTCCATAACAAATCATAAATTGTTTTCATTTATATTCTTTCATCCTTTAATATCTGAATCACTGCAAAAGTATCTCCCAGTACCATTCCCAGTAACTTTATACATAAAATTCCCAGGACATAGTCTCCTAGATAGCACCTGGATAAGCTCCAGATTCTTATCCTTGAGGCTGATCCAAGTGGGGAGCATTCCCTGAATGACTCCACAATATTTCTTCTTTTACTTTACTTTTACTTCTTTTACTCTTATTTCTACTTTTACATTTGCTTTACTTCTCCATATATATTTACTTCCTGGCAATTTTTTAAATTCACTTTTCTTGGAACACAAACTAGAGTAAAAGACACCCTTCTTTTGTTAAACTAATACTTCCTTTTTTGACAGGGTTACTACACTGTTAGATCAGGAAGTGGTACAGGCACAGAATAAAAGGACTTCATCAAGACATTTGACAGAGTTTCTTGTGATAGTCTTGCAGATCATGGGATCATAGATTTAGAGTTGGAAACAACTCAAGGGTAATCAATTCCAAAGCCTTCATGTTACAGATGTGGAACCTAAGGCCAGAAAACATAACATAACTTAACCTAAGATCACACAGGTAGTAAGTAGCAGAACTCAGATTTGAACTCAGGTTCTATGACTTCAAATCCAGCACTCTTTTTGCTGCACCACACAAGACATGCATAACACAGTAAGATTTACAATGTTGATTAATGGTTTGATGTCAACCTCAAATGAAGTCTTTAATGGAACGCTGCAGGGAATTGTTGTTGGCTGAGTTCTGTTCAACCTTTTTAATCAGTGACTTGGATGAAGGAGTAGAAAATAGACTTACTAAATTTTCAATGACTCAGAGTAAGGAATGATAATTAAAGCACAGCAAAACAGAATTAGGTTCCAAAACTATCTCAATAGGCTAAAGTTATGAATAGAAATCAATACTATGGAACTGACAGGGATAAATGAAAAGTGTCGAGTTTAGAATTAGAATTTAGGTCATTCATGTAGAGGCTGGACAATCATTTGTTAGGTATCCAATTCATGTGTAAGTTAAGACATCATCCTCATGATGGTACTGGTCCTCTTCAAGGATGAAGGAAAAAGATGAGCAATAATAAAAATAACCATACTATAGTGGGAAGTCTTTTCTTGTATAGGTTGGACAAAATGATTCCTGAGAAATCCTCTAATTCTCAAATGTTGTGATTCCCTAAATTCTTTCTGGGTGCATATGTTCTCTGTATTACTGTGGTTTGTGTGATTCACTGTAAAAAATGTGTTAAAGCTTAATTCCTAAAACAAAGCAATTACCCAGTTGAGTTAATTCTTACCTTTATGAACAATGATTCGCGTGATTTTTTGTAGGCTAAAATTTCCCCAGCATGATCAGTGTATACTTTAATTCATTAAACACAAGTTAAGTTAAACTCCTGCTTTCAAAGGTGGATTTGTGAGAATATGGGTTATTGGGTACATTCAAATGCTACACTCCAATAGCCCAATGGATCTGTTATTTTCTTTATGTGAGTACTCCTAACCTTGATATAGAGCACAACCAGAGATATGGTAGAGTCATGTACTGCCTTGCAAGAGCGAATTGTTAACTTTTCATTGTCTTTACACTTCCAAATCAGAAAACACTACAAATTGAGAATTCATTGTTTTATTGATCGTCTAGACATAAGAAAGTGATGAAGAAAATGCTATTAATAAAGATTAAACTTAAAAGTGTATTATACATGTGTTTTGGGGGAGCAAATTGTTAAACATTAACCAGTACACCCTCATAGCAATCCATCGGTGTCTGTCTATCAAGTGTGATTTTATTAACACAGGAAATCTATCAAATGTGTTGGGATCTTCCTCTCATTCACTTAACACTGCTCTGATGCATATGTGTGTACTGATGATGAACCAGTTGTGTTGGCTCAACATAGGCTAATTATTACCATTGGCCCTCCTGTACCCTGTCCACATTCTATTCATACCCGTTCTTGAATAGCAGTGGAGTTCAATGGCTGTCCATTGGTTAACCCAGATTGTTTGCTTTTTTTTTCACTTCCTCTGACTACCCAAATATGGTTGTTCAACAACCTCTCCTTTTCTAAGGTTCATTGCATCTAAATATATCACTCTATTGGGATCATTATGGTTATTCTCCTCTCCTCTCTTGGAATCCGGAACCTGGCTCACCATCTTCATTTCTACCCCCAATACTACTTATATATGAGAGTTTGAGCAAATCTTTTGATTCCCAGTTTATAAATGTCCTTGGCTACCATGATCTTCACTTTATACCTACATCAACCATATATAAGGTTGGCCATAGCCTTAATCTTATTACACTGTTCTACTTTCCAATAAAATGACTCTGAAATGTTCGTATCTAACTATGACTTCATGTCTTTCTATCTCCCCCTGTCTCCTGTCTGTAGCTAACCCCTCCTTAACTCAGGTCCCTGAGCTAGACTCTTTCCTCTTTGTCTCTCTATACTCTTTCTCTTAGTGATCTCATCTTGAGATTCTGATGGATTCTGCCATTGCTTCTATGCAGATAATTCCCAAATGCACATATGCGGACTTTATCTCTGACATGTCCCCAGTTCTAAATTTCTAAATTCCTGATTGGCATCTCTACATAGGTGTCCCAGAGACATCTCAAAACGAAACTGAATGAAAGAGAATTCATTTTCTTTCCTGCTTGAAACTTCTCTCCTTTTTACTTCCCTACTTCTGTCAAAACCATCACTATTCTTCTTCTCTTCTAACCTTACTCTTTTGATGTTCCTTATTAAAAATAAATCCAAGATCCATCACCAACCTCTTTCATTCTCTGTTATTACCTAAGAGTCATCTTCAATTCTTTGCTCTCTCTCATCACCCTCCACATTTAATCAGTGACTAATCCTGTCAATTCTACCTCCTCAGTATCTCTTGCATCAATAGCCTTGGCTCTACTCCTATCTCAATCACTCTAGTCCAAACTCCTCATTACCATTTGCTTGGGTCTTTTCCTGAATATTGCAACTGCCTTCTAATTGGTATTCCCCTACTCAAGTCTCTGTTCTTTTCAACCCTCCTCACAGTTTGCAAATTGAAATTCTTAAAGTGTAGGTGTGACCATTCAAGAGGACTTAATACTTCTCCATTGTCATTGGGATAAAGGATAAATGTTCCTGTTTGGCATCTAAATCCCTGTATATTCTGTCTCCAGCTTATCCTTCCAAACTGATTAAATGTTGTTCCTCCTCACACATTCTATACTCCAGTCAAACTATTCCACTTGCTGTTCCCTATACATGACATCACATATGCTACCTTCATGCCCTTGCAGAGGTTATCTCCCATACAAGCATATTCCCTTTTCTTATATTTGCTTCTTGAAAGCCCAAGGCACATTTAAAGACCTACTCCTTCAAGAGTCCTTTTCTGATTCTTCCAGTTATTTGCCCCCTCCCCATCATTGTATATTTCTACATATACTATGGATATTTAGTGTCCTCTAGCAAAATATGAGCTCCTTGAGGGCAGGAACTGTCACACTTTTGTATTTGTATCCCTACAACTAAGCACAATGCCTGACAAAGTAGATGATAAGTGTTTGTTGCCTAATTGAATATCATTTGAATTAAAAGTTGTTGACAACCTTTACACTCTTCTCATGTTTGTTTCCTTGTAACCTTTGGATGTTCTATCATTCTACAATTCTTAATAATGCAATGCTATTGCTGAAACTTAGTGATCCTACATTTACAAAACTTGGGCAGTTGAGGTGTTATGTTGCTGGGTGGACCCCAAAATACGGACAGTCCGGGTCGTGCTCGAATGAATTCGACTCAAGCCTTCTTAAAGCCAAAGAAAACAAAGTTTATTAAGGATTCGCCACATTGGGTTGCCTCTTAAGGAACCTAAGCATTTGTAACGCTTGTATTCACAAGCGGGCCAGATAGAATCCCAGCTAGACACAGTCTGAGCTGGATTCAATCTGAGTGCCTCCATGGAGGCAAGATGGAACTTAAATACAGAAAAAAGTATAGGAGGAATGTGGGGGGGGTTGGTTTGGTATTCCAGGGTGATGGGAGGAAGGGTTCAGGGAGGGTCTTGAGGAGAAGTCCAAGGAGGGTCAAAGGCTGGAAACACCTGGAGGCTATCAGGAGATATCAGACAATGGAGGGTTTGGGCGGGAAGCAGGTGGGGCAATCCAGAGATCTTGATAGGGGCAGTATGGGAATGGATACAGATCTTGATGGCAACCTGGGGAATGGGGTTTTGATGGGATCAAAGGTGGGGAGTGCAAGAGACCTCAAATGATAATCAAAAGCCCATGGGCTTCCTGAGACTGCCGTAACAAATGGGAAGATTAGATTTGAGTAAGAAAGGCCAAATTAAGGGGGGAAGATTCAAGGGGATCTCAAGGAGGCTCCCAGAGTCTGAACCTCATCGGGGCCATGTAAATCAAATACTACTAATAGTTATAGTAGAAAACATCAGCAGAGACTTTGATTTTTAGTCTTTCTATTTTTATTAAATTTATTTATTTTTAGGTTTCAACCATTACTTCCACAAGATTTTCAGTTCCAGATTTTCTCCTGATCTCTCCCCTCCACCCAGCCTAAAACAGTGTGTATTCTGACTACCCCTTCCCCCAATCTGTCCTCCCTTCTTTCATACACATACCCTCCTCTTATCCCTTTCCCCTCTATTTTCTTGTACGGCAAGATAGATTCCTACAGCACACTGCCTATATGTCATATTTCCCAGTTTCTTGTGAAAACAATTTTTAACATTTGTTTTTAAAACTTTTGAGTTCCAACTTCTCTGCCTTCATCTCTTCCTGTCCACCCTCAGTGAGACAGCAAGAATTCAATATAGGTATTACATGTGTCATCATGCAAAATACTTCCACAATATTTATATTAACAAAGACTATATTTCTCTCCATCCTATCCTGTCCTCCCATTTATTCTATTCTGTCATTTGACACTGTCCCTCCTCAAAAGTGTTTATGTCTAATTGCATCCTCCTCCCATTTTCCATTCCTTCTATCATTCCCACATCCAAATATCCCCTTCCCTCCTACTTTCCTGTAGGATAAGATGAATTTTCACAACAAATTGAGTGTGTATGTTATTCCCTCCTTAAGCCAAATCCAGTGAGAGTAAGGTTCACCCTATCCCTCTCACCTCCCCACTCTACCCCTCCATTGTAAAAGCTTTTTCTTACCTTTTTTTAATATGAGAGACAATTTGCCCCATTCTATTCTCCCTTTCTCTTAGATATGACATCTAAAAAATAAAACTAAGAGGTGAGAGGGGAATATATTGGGAGAAAGAGAAAGGGAGAAATAGAATGTATTTCTATTCCACTGCAATGGGAGTGGAGCACAGTTTGTCATGAGAACTGCCAATGCAGACAGTAGGCCTTAGGGGACTGAATCTCTGGTGAATGCTGCAGTTTCCAGACTTCTCAACCCACACTGCCAAAGCTTCAAGATCAGTGTGCAGAGTCTCTCACCTGGCTGACAGGGGAGCAGGATACAGCCCCAGCCCTGACCCCAGGCCTAGGGTGGCAGCAGCCACTGCTGAAGTGGAGGCTACTTCTGGAACCCTACACTTAACAAAGACATCAAAAGTCAAGTAATTAACTAGGAAAATGAGCAAATGGGGGAAAAGAAACAGACTTTCTCAGTGAAGAGGTATTTTCTTACATAATTGGTAATGAGGAGGATCAAAACATACAACCAGAAGAAGACAACTAGCCAAAGTTCCTGCACCCAAAGTGTCCAAGTTCTCTTTTGCCATTTGAGTTATTCTATTTTTAAGGTGTCATTCTCTTCAGCATTTTTGTGTCCCTTTAGCAAGCAGTTGACTCTTTATTCATTATTTTCTTGCATCACTCTCATTTTTCTCCTCAATTTTCCCTCTACTTTTCTTACTTGATTTCCAAAATCATTTTTGAGCTCTTCCATGGCCTGAGACCAATTCATATTTTTCTTGGAGGCTTTGGATGTAGGAGCTTTGACTTTGTTGTCTTCTTATGGTTGTATGTTTTGATCTTCCTTGTCACCAAAGTAAGATTCTCTAGTCTGATTTTTTTCCAGTTTTTGCTCATTTCCCCAGCCAATTACTTCACTTTTGAGCTCTTCATCAAGGTAGTTTTCTGCTTCCATTGGGGGTGGTGGAGTGTACTGTCAATCACTTGATCCCCACATAGCCTGTGGGCCTAGAGCTCCAGAAACAGTAGAGCTCCACTACCCTCACTGCAGCTGCCAAAGGTTCCTTCTCCCCTTCCTCCAACCTGGAGCTGGGCCTGGACCATGTTACTCTCACACAAGTCTGAGAGTTTTTTTCCACCAACTTTCCAAGTTGTCCTTGGCATTTTAGGGTCAAGAAGCCTGGAAACCATCATAGATGCCAATGATTCAGTTCCACTAGGCCTGCTCAGGCCCCATCTGTGTCAGCATGGCCTATGCTGCACTGGGCTTGGATCCCAGCCTACCTTCATGTCACCTTCCAAGCTATCTTGGGCTGCAGATTTGTTTCATACCATCATTCTGTGGTTTCTGAAGCTCCAGAATTTGTTTAGAGTCATTTTTTTACAGGTATTTTGTGGGATTTGGAGGAGAGCTCAAGCAAGTCCCTGCTTTTACTCTACCATTTTGGCTCTCTTCCTGAGACTTTATTTTTTAATTTTTTGTTAATGTATTTAATTTTTATGTCACAATAATTTCCAGTCATCCCCCATAACGTCCACTAGAAAAGCAAAACCATCAGAATGTGTAGTATTTTACCTCCACAGTCCATCCCTCTCTACCAAGAAACAGTAATTGAAATGCAACATTAGTTGTAAGGGGTTCTTATGTCTTATGATTCTATCTTCATTTATATTATTGACAAAAGTATGCATGTTGTTTTTTTGTTTCTGTTTTCTTGATTCAGCATAAATTCTTACAAGTCTTCTCATGATTCTCTAAGTTCTTCATATTCATCATTCTTATAATATTTCATTTTATTCATCAGCCAAAATGTATTCAATCATTACCTCAGTCAACAGTCATCTATTTTCTCCTAATTTTTCTTTGTTTTATTTGGAGTTTCTACCACAAAAGTACTGCTGTGAATATTTTGGTATGCATGAGGACTTAATTTTTGTAATTGATTTTGCTTGGTGATGGGATTGCTGAGAAAAAGTATTTGAACTGTTTTATAACATTGCTCAAATTGTTCCAAATTGATTCCATAATGGTTGGACCAAATCACAGCTACATCAATAGTGTATTTGTAACCAAAACAAAAGGCATTAACAAGTTAAAAATTATTCAAAGAAAGGCAAAGAGGTTGATGAGGTATCTTGAATTTATTTTTAATAAGGAGCATTAAAAGGGTAAAATTAGTAATAGCTTTTTTCATTTGTCAAAAGAATTCTCACGCAGAAGAGAGGAGATCAACTTATTCTCCTCTCTAGTAGGCAGAACCAAGATCATGGGGTTGAGGGTCCTACAAGAAAGGAAAAAATTAACAACCAGAGCTTCACAAAATGCAATGGGCTGCTTTGCAAAGTAGTAAGCTTCCCATCACCGAAAGCATTGAAACAGAGGCTAGATAACTATCTGGCAAGTATTTCATCAAATAAGTTGCTGCATTGAGAAGGAATCTGGAATAGATAGCTCCCATATTCCCTTTTCATTAGATTAGATTTATATAATTAAATTTTAATTCTATAGTTCTATGACTCTGAGGAAAGGAGAAGCCTTTTACATTAAGTGTAAAGATGTGGACAATTTTGCTAAGTTAAAAAAGAAGAACCACCAAAGGGTCACTGAAAATGCAGTTTCTTAGAGAAACAATACTTTGGGCAACATGATTGATGTGTTATTTGCATATGAAGGATATGAAGATTTTGAAGATAATAGCTGGAAAACTCGGATTCCTAGAATAATTTAGTGGCTATGGAATGAAAGTATGATTGCCCAGATATGGCATAAATTTCAGAAATATGAATTTCTGTTTGTCACAATAGAGGTGATTCATCTCATTGAAGACATCTTGTTTTAGAAAAATAGGATGATAAGAGCTTAAAATAGTTCAACAGAGTGATAATCTTAGGAGAAACCCAAAGTCAAGCATGGGAAAATATCTCAGAGCTTGTATTGATATCTGCTATTTAAAAGTGACCTAGAGACAGAAAATCTTTAAACTGTTATATGCTGCTTAAAACAGTGAACTGGTGGAAAACAAACTTTATCTCTGCTTTTTGTCACATTGCTACCTACTGCCTAATAGTTGAAAACCCCTCAGAGCTTAACCAAGGGAGCAAACTTGAAGAAGTTCTACAGACACTAAGTTAAAGTTTCTAACAGGTCCCAGTAATTCTCTGCATATCCCAGGATTGGTGTTTCTGCTTTTGCTAAAAGAGATTAACACTAGCTCAGCATTCCATGAAAAGTAGTGGTCCCAGAAGATCAGCTAGTGAACAAGTAACTTTGCCCAGCAGAAAACACCAGAAATTAAAAGGATCCACCAATCACCTCCTAATAGAAATCCCAAAATGAAAACTCCTGGAAAAATGGTAGCCAAATTCCAGAGCTCCCAGGTTAAAGAGAAAATATTTCAAGTAGCTAGAAAGACACAATCCAAATATCATGGAGCCATAGTCAGGATCACTTAAGATTTAGCTGTTTCCATATTAAAGGAGTGAAGAGCTTAGAATATTCTAGAAAATTCTAGAAGGCAAGGGAGCTAGGATAACTATCAAGAATCATTTGCTTCCATCTACATCATCTACCTGAGTATAATCTTTCAGGGGAGGGAAAGGGATGTTTAATAAAATAGAAGCCTTTTAAACATTCCTGATAAAAAGATCAAAGATAAATAGAAAATTTGACCTTCAAATACAAGACACAAGAGAAATATAGAAAGGTTAACATGAAAGAGAAATAATACGATACTAAATAAAGTTTAAACTGTTTACGTTCTTATATGAGAAGATGGTATATGTAACTTTTAAGAATTTTCTTATTTTTAGGGCAGTTAAAAGGAGTCTGCATCAACATAGAGCATGGGTGTGAATCAATTATGTTGGAATGATAAAAAATGAAGGGATAAAAAAGAGGGATGCATTGGGACAAGGGGAAAAAGAGGGGCATAATGGAGAAACTTTTCCCACATAAAAGAGACACAAAAGAAGAACTTTTATAATGAAGAGAGAAATGAGGTGGGGACAGTAGGCAATACTTAAACCTCACTCTCATTGGGATTGGTCCAAAGAAGGATGAACATATATGCACACTGAGTTGTGTATAAAAATATAATTTACCCAATACTGAAATAGAAGGAGAAGGGAATAAGAGAGAGGAGAGGGGCATGTTGAATGGGAGGGTAGATTAAGGGAGGCAGTGGGTAAGAGTAAAATAGATTTTTGAAGAAGAACAGAATAAAGAGCAAGAAAAATGGGATAGAGTTAAATACACAGGTCATAATCATAACTGTGAATGTAAATGGGATGAGCTTACCCATAAAATGAAAGCAGATAGCAGAATGGATTAGAAACCAGAATCCAACAATATATTGTTTACAGGAGATATTTACAACAGAATGACACACACAGGGTCAAAATAAAGAGCTAGAGAAGATTGTAATGGGCTTCAACTAAAGTAAAAAAAAGGTAGGTATAGCCATCATGATCTCAGACAAAGCAAAAGCAAAACTCAACCTAATTCAAAGAAATAGTCAGGGAAACTACATTATGCAAAAGATAGACCATAGACACTGAAGCAATATAAAAGAATTTACAGGAAGTTTCTCTGGTAAAGGCTTCAGTTTTTCAAATGTATACTGAGTATAGATCTGAGTCGATTTGCAAAAATAAGAGTTATTCCAAATTGATAAATAATCAAAGGATATAAACAAGCAGTTTTCAGAGAAAGAAATCAAAGTAATTGATAGTCATATAAAAAAATCTCTAAATCATTATTGATTAGAAAAATGCAAATTAAAATCACTCTGAGATACCACTTCACTCCTATTAGAAATGACAAATACCAGAAAGGATGAGGGGAAAATTGGTTTGCTAATAAACAGTTGGTGAAGTAGCATACTGGTGTAATCATATTGGAGAATAACTTGAAACTAGGCCCAAAGAGCTATTAAAATGTGTGTAACCAAGTCAGAAGTTTCCTTCTGGTCCCATGATCAGCTTTAAGGGAATAAATAATATGAATTTAGCCTTTTTGCCTCTTTTAACCAAACTTTCAGGTCTACAGTTATGGTGCCATGACAGACAGATGGAACTGATGCACTAGGAGAGAACAGGCCCCAACCTTGCCAATGTCAAAGACTCAGGTGCCTCAGGATTCATTTTTCCTGGAGTCTTAACCTTGATGGGGTTGGGTAAGTTCATCTTTTTCAGGTTTCCAAAGGATTCCCACTAGTTTGGTTGAAGACCAAAATTTCCCTTTAAGCTAGCTTTGGGGCAGGGATCAAGTCATGTTAATTGCTTTAGATTAATTAGGTCTCCTTTGAGGAGAATCTTAGGAAAATTAGCACAAGAATTGCCAGCGTTAGTGTCAGTTAACTAAAGATAACCCAAATTGTGTTGGTCGTGATAGGGCTCTTTTAGACCAGTCAAAATCACTTTATCTTAAAACCAAATTAAGTTTAAAGGTTAACAAAACATCCAGCCAGGAGTGGCAATGTTTCATCTTGGGTTTGCTGAAATCACTGAGGGAGAACAAAAAGGCAGAAGTCTCTTCCCTTAAGACTCCCAAAACTGCTTCAGCAACAACTCCAGTATCGGCTGGCTCCCTCTACTAGAAGGGCCCCAGCCTATCCTTCCCCTTCATTTCCTTTGCCGTCCCTTCCTTCGTCCCTCCTTTCCCTTACAGTCTCTGATCATGGGAAGGATAACCACACTTTGTGGTTAACCCACTCCCTACATGCCTTCCTTTACCTGCTCTAGCCCTGAGGAGAAAAGCTTTGTTCAGCCTCTATTATTTCCTCTTCCTTTCCCCTCCCTGCTTTCCCTTGAGGGCTCTGGTCTTGAGAAGGACAGCTATGATCCATCTACAGACAAGAGGCCTAAACCTAGTCCCATAGGGTCTATCCCTTTAAGACAGTCAGAAATTTTGGGGGTGCTAAGGGTCCCCACATCCAATGACCATAGAGGTGCTCTGAGAAAAGGTTTGCAAGATCTGCCCTTATTCTGTCAGGTCTTGAATCTTTGCAATTCCCTTTCCTTGAAATAATAATAGCCAATTCATGAAGCGGATTTCTAACAAGCTTCTGATTCCTCCTCTCTCTGTTGTAAATGGTGAGCTCTCTTTGTATTTGTCCTGTCATTAACTGTCAATTTGTCTGTCAGTGTATACCTCTGTCTGTATCATGTGTGCTGTGAATGAGACTGTTATCTTGCAAGAATTAAAATGCAGGCAGCCAGAGACTTCTAAGGGCTGCAGTAAGGGAAACAAACAAAACTGTAAGATCCTTTTCTTTGTTGTTCCAATCTGGTCAACCTGGAATTACAATGAAGAGTTGGATGCAGCTAAAAACATCTTGGTAGATTCTGTAGGTCGTGAGATTAATCACTAAAAAGTCTGGAAATTGTTCATTTGGAATTACTGGAAAAGAAACTCCTGAGACTACATGTAACTCCAGGAGCTCACCCTGCTAAAACATCTCCCAATCCTGGTCACTTAACATTCCTCACTCCCTCCCCAGAGTTAAGAGAGTATCTCAGTATGGGGATTTTTAACATCCACAAGTGTTTGTGTTAACCCCTCTCATCATAGATCAGATTAAGAGAAGATAATGCAGAATAATTAATTGTAGGGACAGCAATACTTGCAGACTGGCAGTGATCCTAACAGTCCTGTGTCCCTGGGCACCTTACAGCCCACCCCTCTAGGCAAAGCTTGGAAATGTCACCTAGGTCCTTTATATTCTGCCTACCCTGTCCCAGCAGCTGCAAATCATCCCAGGCTAAGTCATCCTAAGTAAGTTCAGCAGCTGATGGGGAAGGGAGAGATGGATGTGTCAGGCCTGTGGTGAGCATTCCCTAAACCCTGTCTACAAGAATTATCACCATTGGGACACCAGCCTTTCTGCTCTTGGTAAACTTCAATTTCTTTTTTCTAGTTGCAAAAAAAAAATGTATTTTATCTATGTTTGACCCATTTCCTAATTTGTAAAGGGAAAAATAATAATGGTTATTGTTATGGGATCAAAATGATATAATGATTGTAAGATGTTTAACATAATGACTGACATATGTTACATACAATATTTTAATATTCTCTCTCTAATGTAATTTTTAACTTTAAAGTGTTTTTTTTAATTACCAAGGATAATAAGATCAATAATTTCTATATGTGATAATCTGGAAATGTGAATTGATATCATCTGAAGTTTTTGTTTGTGCTATAACGGGATATAATGGGAATTGTAATGGCTTACAATTTTTGTCTATATTCATAGCCAACTAAATATAATATAGAGATAATATCCTTCAAAGGAGGAAGTGATTAGACAAAATAGTAAGAAAAAAATGTAAGGTGATGGATGTCTAATTAAATAGGATAGCAAATTTTGAGAAAAGCAACAGAATCAGACTGGCTCCTCTAGGAATTATATAGAGATGTATATTATTGGCTTCTAAAATGTATCATGTTTTGGTGATAAGAGCTCAAATTTGAATTTTTGCACAAAAATTGTATAAGATCATAGTAAACATGAAATTTGTTAAAGTATCTTTGTTAAAGTATCTGTTCAATAATTTTAAAAGATAGATGAGTTCATTCTATGATTGAACCCTCACATTTTAAAAAATTATTATACCAGGTATAGGATTTAGATAAAGGCAGAAATTGCAAATAATATAAACTGAAATTCTCTGAAGTTTCAAAAATGGAGAACCAAATTTAAGTGATTGTACTAATCTATATTATCAGAATTATATGAGAACTTTTAGATCTGAACCAGAGAAGCAGAACTCCCCTTCTGAACCAACAATAAAACCCACTGTCAAAAACAGAAACTCTAGGGATCAGGTAACTACATGAGACATCTGGGATTCAAAAAGTGATGCTTAAATGGACATTGGGAATAAATAACTGGGATACAAGGGACTTAATGTTAACTAACATTGGTAATAATGATTGCATTGATTTATATTGTCCATGTTTAAGTTCTCTTGTTTATCTTGGTAACATGTAAATACCCCTTCTCAAAACTAGTCTATTGTGAGCCATCGAAGCTTAATCTATACCTGACAATGTAAAAATGCAATTTTGTGAATTCTGAGAAAAACTTTATGGTGTTGTTTTAATGTAGTCCTAAATGGCTGGGAAACTGAATGATTTATTGTACTGTTTGAACCTAGCTCTGCATGGCTGGGAAACTGAACCATTTCTACATGCCTTTAGCCATGTTAGCTATGTTATATTGTTTCCTCTCAATTATCAAATTATATGTTTTCTGAGAGCTCCTGTCAGGTCTGTTTCACTATATGGACTCTTGGATCCATCTGTCACATCTGTTGGCCCAGCTCTTGAGTGAACATCTGAGTCCATTGGAGACCTTGCCTTCTGATTTCGAAGGGGTCTGAAAAAAACAGCATCAGACATAGACAGTTTTCCCAAGAATCTGGACCAGACCTGCACAAAGAACAACTCCCTCCCTACCTGAACCCCTTGCATACCCAGGACTGGTTACCTATGTCTTTGGTAGATTTAGCTTATTTTTACTTAGCTGCTCTATATTCCCATTATGCTTCCTATCTTGATCCCCCTTTTAGCCTGCTTTTTTTGCTTGTTTACAATTGCTCTGCAGTGTCTGCCCATCTCTGGGGATGCTCAGCCACAGGGAAAGAGCAACTCTTCCCCTCTCCTCAATCAATCCATAAGATAGATTCCTTCTGATAAAGAAATCAATCCTATCTTTAGTGGACCTTAAGTGGTTGGGAAAAACATGAATTCACCAAGATAAGAATTTTCATAACTCCTCTCCTGAAGAAGAGAGAGATTTTTCAGTACCTTTCTTTGTCTACAGGCATCACTTGTACCTTGCCTTTGACCAAAAGGAGGAAATGATAATCATTTAATATAATTTTGGGACTTTAATAAGGGCCAAAAAAGCGGACCCCACCCCCACCCCTGGCTGCAACCCAGAGAAGCTGACCTGAGCAGACTTCTGAGAGGAAAGCTCCCGGGGAAGCTCCGGCAGCCGGGAAAGTCCCTCTGCCCACAGAAACTACAGGTCAGTAAGAAAGAAAGCTGCGATAGGGGAGGGGAGCGGAGCGCCTCCGTGACTCGGGCCCACTCGGGAGGAAGCGGCGGCGGCAGAGACGGGGGCAGGAAGCGGCGGAGGCAGAGGCGTGGGCGGGCGGCTGAGGCGGCAGCGGCCCGGGACTCAGGAATCCCCCAGCAGCAGGTAGGATCTTCAATACTGAAGGTCTTTCCAACCTGAGGGAGCCGAGCAGGGGAGACGGCCCTGCCCCCACCCTGCTCTACTGCTGAACACCTCTGAATAAAACCCCCAAGGGAGCTGAGCACAGCAGGCGGGGCCCCCCACCCCACCCCCACCCGCTCCGTTCCTGAAAGTCTCTGCAGGAAGCCCCTGAGGGCCCAAGCTTACGAGGCGGCCCTGCCCCCACCCCTGCGCCAGAACTAAAGCTTGCCGCGGGAAAGCGCATTTGAATCTCAGAGGCCAAGCACTAGCTGGGCGGATCCAGGCGGGGGTGGAAAGGAATCTCAGAAGTCAAGTAACTGGCTGGGAAAATGCCTAGAAAGGGGAAGAAAAATAAGACTTTAGAGAGTTTTTTCCAACAAATGCAAATGATCCCGACCTTCGGATCTGATGGGGAGGACGAGAACGTATTTTTCCCATCAGGGAAAGATGTGGAGGGCGGGGCCTCAGTACCCCAGACACCCCAGGGGGGTGTTGGGTGGGCTCAGGCCTTGGAAGAGCTTAAAAAGGATTTTGAAAAGCAAGTTAGACAGGTGGAGGAAAGACTGGGAAGAGAAATGACAAAGATGCAAGAAGAGTATGAAAAAAAGGTCAATATCTTGGTAAAGGAGACCCAGAAAAATGCTGAGGAAATTAACACCTTGAAAAATAGGCTCACTCAATTGGCAAAAGAGGTTCAAAAAGCCAATGAGGAGAAGAATGCATTCAAAAGCAGAATGAGCCAAATGGAAAAAGAGGCTCAAAAGCTCACTGAATTTAATAGTTCTCTCAAAATTAGAATGGAACAGATGGAGTCTAATGACTTTATGAGAAACCAAGAAATCACCAAACAAAACCAAAAGAATGATAAAATGGAAGAGAATGTGAAATATCTCATGGGAAAAACAACTGACCTGGAAAATAGATCAAGGAGAGACAACTTAAAAATTATGGGACTACCTGAAAGCCATGATCAAAAAAAGAGCCTAGACATCGTCTTGCATGAAATTATCAAGGAAAACTGCCCTGACATTCTAGGACCAGAGGGCAAAATAAGTATTGAAAGAATCCATCGATCACCACCTGAAAGAGATCCAAAAAGAGAAACTCCTAGGAACATTGTGGCCAAATTCCAGAACTCCCAGCTCAAGGAAAAAATCTTGCAAGCAGCTAGAAAGAAACAATTCCAGTACTGTGGAAATACAATCAGGATAACCCAAGATCTAGCAGCTTCTACATTAAGGGATCGAAGGGCATGGAATAGGATATTCCAGAAGGCAAAGGAACTGGAACTGAAACCAAGAATCACCTACCCAGCTAAACTGAGTATAATACTTCAAGGGAAAATATGGTCTTTCAATGAAACAGAGGACTTTCAATCATTCTTAATGAAAAGACCAGAGCTGAAAAGAAAATTTGACTTTCAAACACAAGAATGAGAGGAAGCATGCAAAAGTAAACAGCAAGGAGAAGTCTTAAGGGACTTACCAGAAATGAACTGTTTGCATTCATACAAGGAAGGACAATATTTCTAACTCTTAAAACTTTTCAGTATCTGGGTGGTTGGTGAGACCACACATACACATGTACACGCATGCACACACATACACACATGCATTCACATGCAGAGACAGAGAGCACAGATTGAACTGAATAGGATGGGACCATACCTTAAAAGAAATTAAGGTAAATGGTGAGAGAGAAATGTAGTGAGAGGAAAGAGGGGGAAATGAAAGGGGGTAACTATATGTCATTTAAGAGGCAAGTAGGAGATGTTTTTAGTGGAGGGAAAAAGAGGAGAGCTGAGGAAAAAAAACAAACAAACAAAAGTTTACCCTCATCACATTTGACTAAATGAAGGAGTGAAATGCACACTCATTTTGGTATGAAAACCTATCTTACAGTATAAGAAAGCGGGGGAGAAGGAGATATTGGGGGGGGGGGGATGATGGAAGGGAGGGCAAAGGGAGGAGGGAGTAATTGAAAGTCAACACTTGGGGAGGGACAGGATCAAAGGACAGAAGAGAAACAATGAGGGGCAGGTTAGGAGGGATGGCAATTCAGTTAGTCTTACACAACACGAATATCAGGAAGGTCATTTGCAAAGCTACACAGATATGGCCTATAATGAACTGCCTGCCTTCCCAAAGGGAATGGGTGGGGAGGGAGGGATGGGGAGAATTTGGAACTCAAAGTTTTAGGAACAATTGTTTAGTATTGTTGTTGCAACTAGGAAAGAAGACATACAGTTAATGAGGAATAGAAAGTCATCTGGCCCTACAGGAGAAAAGAGAAGATAGAGGCAAGGGAAGGGAGGGATGACAGAAGAGAGGGCAGATTGGAGATAGGGAAAATTAGATTGCTTGGGGTACTGGGGTAGGGGGAGGGGAGAAAAGGGGAGAAAATTTGGAACCCAAAAATTTGTGAAAATGAATGTAAAAAGCTAAATAAATAAATAAATAAAAAATAAGGGCCAAAGCCTGAACTAATCCATCAGACTTCTTTGTTTTGCTCTAAAAATGCCCTTTCCTGTGTCAGCAACTTCAAAGACCTATGATAGGATGCCTGCCACCAGAGTGGTGGGATTCTTATCTTGTTACATAGAGACAGAGAAAAACAGACACCTTGGGATCATAAATTCCTGCTGACTCTACTTTGTTAATTATCTTGTGTTACTGTATTTACAACTTATACAACTAAGAAAATTCCTTTCTCATGGTAAAGTGTATTTAAGCCTGGTTGTTATTGTATCAGGCAATTAGAAGTTTCCTTCTGGCTCCATGATCATGTATCTACTAGTTTTAAGGGAATAAATAATATGATTTTTTTTAAATGTGCATACCCTTCAACCCATCAATACTACTACTAGCATATATCTGAGAGAGATTAAAGAAAAAAGGAAACTGATCTATACATACAAAAGTTATAGCAGGTTTTGTGTGTGTGTGTGTGGTGGCAAAGAATTGGAAATCAAGGGGTAACTTGTCAATTGGGAAATAGTTGAACAAGTCATGGCATATGATTGTGATGGAGTACTAATGTGCTATGGGAAATAAAGAAGGAGGTGATTTCAGAAAAACCATGGCAAGATCTGTCTGAACTGATGCAAAGTGAAATGAGAACCAAGATATCACTGTGCACAGTAACACCAATGTTGTAATGATGATCAGTTATGAAAGACTTGACTACTCTGATGAATACAATTATCCAAGACAATTCCAAAGGACTCATGATGAAATACTGCTATCCACCTCCAGAAAGAGAAATGATGAACTCTGAGTGCAAGTTGGGTTATAATTTTTTCTCTTTATTTTTCTTGCTTTTTAAAAAGATGTAGCTTTTGTATGATTTCACATGTATAACTGATATCATATAACTTACCTTCTCAGTGGATGGGGGACAGGGTGGGAGACAGGGAAAGAATTTGGAACTCAAAATTTAAAGAGAAAAGTATATTAAACAAAACAAATAATTTTTTTTTAATTTAAGAGTTAATGAAGTTCTTCTGTCTGATCTGTTAAATGGAAGAAGCTTAGTGAGATCTCAGGAGCTATAGTGTACAACTATAGGAAAAAATATGTCCCCCTTACAAGGATCACCTCTAGAATCCTGAAAAAAATTATCATTATGTGGCCACCCCTCTTTTGGCAGGTTGAGGTGAGTGAGCCAACTGAAAGAGAGAAGAGATAATGAGGGTCAAGCAGCATTCTTTTCATTCTATATTTTAATATTCTTTAGTAAGTTTTCAATAAGTGCTGATCAGCTGACAGATTAAACTATCTGTAGTTCATCAATAAAGCATAGTTCATAAGGGATCCTGGAATAAGGAAGATTGCAGTTCAAGTTCTACTTAAACTTACTAGCAGGATGAGCATGGACAATCACTTCATCTTTTAGCATCCCAGACAATCTTCTATAATAAGTTTCAGATGAGTTGTTGATATGCATTAGTGGGGAGAGTTTCCATACCAGGACTCTTGCACAGAAGAAGCCACATATGCAGAATTTTCCCTTTCAAAAAATTTCTAACTAACACATTGTCCTCTGGCAGTGGCATAGTGTTTTCAATGAAGTCTTTGGAGTGTGGAGAGTGAGCTCCTCTTTGGGAAAGCCAGTACTCTCTGTAAAGGTTAAACTATTGGTTTAACATCAAACTTTTTCTTAGTTTTTCTAGTTTATGACATTCACTTTTATAAGAAGTTGAGTTCCAAAATTTTTCTCCTTCCCTCTCCCTCCTTTCCACTCCCCAAGATGGCAAGCAATCTAATATAGGCTGTGCATGTACAATCATACTGAACATATTTGCACATTAGTCATGTTGTGAAAAAAGATTCAGAAAGAAAGGGAAAAACCATGAGAAAGAAAAAATAGAGAAAATAGTATACTTTGATCTGCATTCAGACTCCATAGTTCTTCCTCTGGATGGGGATAACATTTTACCTCATTAATCTTTTGGAATTGTTTTAGATCATTGTATTGCTGAGAAGAGCTAAGTCTATCATGGTTGATCATCACACAATGTGGTTGTTACTGAATACAACGTTCTCCTAGTTCTGCTCACTTCATTCAGCATCAGTCCACATAAGTCTTTCCAGGTTTTTCTTAAATCTTCCTGCTTGTCATTTCTTATAGCACAATAACAGTATTCCATTACATTCATATACCACAACTGATTCTTTGCTACCACAAAAAGAGCTGCTATAAATATTTTTGCACATGTGGGTCATTTTCTGTTTTTTGCATAATCTCTTTGGGATACAGATGTAATAGTAGTATTGCTAGATCAAAAGGTATGCACAGTTTTATAGCGCTTTGGCATAGTTCAAAATTGTCCTCCAGAATGGTTGGATCAGTTCACAATTCCACCAACAACGCATTACTGTTCCAAATTTCTCACATTTCCAATATTTATCATTTTCCTTTTCTGTCATATTATCTAATCAGAGAAGCATGAGGTAGTACCTCAGAGTGATTTTAATTTGCATTTCTCTAATCAATAGTGATTTAGAGCATTTTTTTATATGACTATCGATAGCTTTAATTTCTTCCTCTGAAAATTGCCTGTTCATATCATTTGACCATGTATCAATTGGGGAATGACTTTCATTCTTATAAATTTGTTTCAGTTTTAGAAATGAGGTCTTCATCAGGAGCACTACTTGTAAAAATTCTTTCCCACCTTTCTGCTTTCCTTCTTGGTTGCATTGACTTTGTGTAAAAACTTTTCAATTTAATGTAATAAAAATCATCCATTTTTCATTTCAAAATGTTCTCTATCTCTTCCTTGATCATAAATTCTTACCTTCTTCATACATGTGATGGCTAAACTATTCCATGGTTTCCTAATTTGCTTACAGTCTCACCCTTTCAGTCTAAATCATTAGATTTAAACATCATACTTTGATATTAATATTATGAAGTCATTCAACACATAGGAAAAATGGGTTGGGGATAGAAAAGGGGTGGAGGCATAAGAAAACAATGTGGGGATAAATTTAAAAGAAAAAAAAGAAAAAAGAAAAGAAATATCTGGTAGCCTAGGCAAGACTCCTACTTTCTTCCATTTAATTTCTCCAAGTCTTCTCAGTGCATTTTTATTTTGTATATTCAAAGAAAATTCCATTTTTGCATTTCTACTAGGGAATCCTGAAAACCTTCTATATGTAGCAGAGTGTGTGGCTATGCCTTCCCCAAACCCAGTTTGGCTAAATCTCATTCTGCTTTTTTAACCTGTCATCTAGGCTCCAAAACCTGCTAACTGGCCTTTGACAACTGAATCCCTAAAGCTATAGGTGGCAATTAACACTGGTGGAAAAAATTTTACTTACTAGAGTTTGCTACACTAAGGAAATAATAGATCCAGACCCAAAAAGATTATAAATAGAACTTTCTACTACAGAAAGTGGTCATACCTAGCACTGAAAGAAAGAGCCAAGACTATATTTTCCATACACCCACAACAAAAAGGTTTGGAAGTATCTGGACTCGTTCGTGTACAACATTTTTCCTCTCTCTCTCTTAATGAAGAAGCATTAGGGACTGATCTTCCTGTTTTGTGAATTCAGTGCTTATGCAAAATACTAGTCTCTCCCAGAAGAGAATTAGAATCCTCATTTTATGAAAATTGAAACTACCACAGCTCTAGGGGAACTAAAAAATGTGTTCCTAGTTTTCCAGAGTCTCTGGGTGCCTTAAAAAAAACCCAAAACCCTATTACTGAGCAAATGCATATATTACAACATGACAGATGTCCCTATTAAATCTGTGCCAAATTTTTGCATAGATTTTTCACTTAGTGTAGAACAGTTACATGTGATGAAATACATTTTTCTGAGTGTTTTCAAAGTGCCAATGACTGCTACTTCCAAAATCTCAACAGATATAATTTATCACTAAACTCTTCTTCAAATGGATATTAGTCTCATCTTCCCCTTGAGCTCTTGCTTGCTACACTCTCCTTTGTTTTCTCTTATTGCCCTTTCCTTGAATAACCCCTGTCCCAAAGTCTTTTGGTGTGAACCTCTCTTTACTGATGGAGATGAAGATTCTGCCCTAAGTGAGGGGTAAGGCAGAGTTGGGGAGAGACAGAGAGCTTCAGTTCTCTGCAGTACCTTCTCTGGAGGACTCTCCAAGCGAGAGTCTTTTTCTAGGGGTTTCCAACTTCCAAAGAAAAGATGGAAGAGGTCAACCCCCTTTAGGTTGCTGAAGGAAAGACTCTGAGAATACATGATAGGAGTGGGCAATCTGCACCATGTCCTTATTCACAACTTGCTACCTTAGAGATTTCAGGGAGTTACCCCTTGCAAAAGATTCCGGATGTTCTCTCTTGATTGAGCATAGTGACATCATTCCCAATGGAAGAGTTCCTTCATTCTATATCATCTGATATGTATTCTACTATGGATACTTTCTCTGATTTCTGTTTTGCTATGATTTAGATAGATGAAATTCTCTGCTATTTGCTATGTGTGTTCATTTTGGAACTGATATTAGATGGGGAAGAAGTCAAACCTTGTACATAAAACTCAGGGTTCTCCTTCTCCCTTTAAAATGACAAAGCTATCAAAATTTAGCTTGAACCTGATTGTATCCCCTAGCCTAGATGAACAATGTTTAAGGGAGCAGATAGATTTACTTCTGGCTCATATCCATTCCCTCTGAGGAGAGCAAGGTGGTGGCCTCTGGCACTAACCTCTTGCTTTCCCTCCTGGTAGGGATGAAAGGGGAAGGAAGAGGGTAGAGATATCTATTCTGTCTCCCTTGAAGTTGTACAATGACAGCTGCCTTGCAACACATGGGGCCTCACTATACACTTGGGGCTCCACTCCCTCTCTCTATCATTACATTTCATCTTCCTTTTTTTTTGAATATCATTCCTTGAATTTTTTTTTTCATCTTCCCTACTTCTAACATTTTCCTACACTGAATTTGTAATTGACTTGTTCCAGGAAGAAAAAAAATGGTACCAGGCTTACAAATATACTGTTGATAGAGTTGTAAAGTGGTCCAACTGTTGGGGAAACCAATTTAGAACTAGGCTAGAAAATGACTAGCCTGTTCTTATTCTTAGACCGAGAGGTAACACTGCTGAGCATTTATCCTAAGGAGGTCAAAGACACACAGATATGTATTTGTTGTGTGTATATATATTTACAGTAGTATCTTGTATGGTATTAAAAAGCTAGAAACAAGATGAATTCCCTTCATTGAAAAATGGCTAAATAAATTGGCACATGCATGTAATGGAATGTTATTGTACGATAACAAATGATTAGCACAAAGAATTCAGAGAAACTTGCATAAACCAACATAGAACAAAGTAAATGAGTCAAGATAGCCATATGAAAAACTATTCTAATAGATGTCACAACTCAGTACAGCATATTAACTGACTTCAGAAAATTGATAAGGAAGTCTACCTCCATTTTCTTGGTAGAGAGGTGGTAGATTATGAGAGTGGAATGAAGTATATACTATCAGGCATGATAAATGTGCTGGCTGGTTTTGCTTAACTCTGTTACAAAGGAGGGTTCCATGGAGGAACAGGCAAGGAGTTCCTCAGAAATTAGTGATATTTTTAAAATAATAATAATAGCATTTATGCAATACTTTAAGATTTGTAAATCACTTGACAATTTAAACTTATACATAGTCAACATATATGTGAATTATAATATGAATTTTAAAATATGAATTATATAATTATTACAAATATGTGAATTTTTAAATATAATAATCCTATATATTTAGTTGATGCCTTTTTACATTGTACTCATTTCCTGGTATATCCCTGACATCAACTGAATATATGTGTGCATACTGAGTGTATTATGTGTTTTTATAAAATCAGATATATACACATGTATGCTTGTATACACATATCTTTAATTGATATCTTTTTTAATATGTTCAGTGTGCTCACATGTATTTAACTGATTTTTTTTAACATCACTTTCATTTCCTAACAACTACCTTCCAATCCTGCACAGAACCCTCTCTTTTAATACATTTAAGCAAACCATCTAACACAATGATCAAGTCTGATACTACACCAAGATAGGCATATACATATATATGTAGACCCTGAGTTCTCATATATTTAACTGATGCCTCAAAAAAAATGGCTCACATTTCCAGTGAGCCCCCTGCCAACACACAACCCACTCTTGTAACAAATATAGCTGTGTGTGCATGTCTATCTCTGTGTAAGTGTGATGCTGGGATTCTCCTATTCTTTGGTTCCTCCTCTATTCAGTATTATGTTGCTTCTTTCACAGGCTAGTCTTGCATAATAACTCTCCCATTGCCTAGATTCTCTATTTCTTTGCTTTTGTCTTCTGTTCCTCTTTCCTCCACCATAATACACACACACACACACACACACACACACACACACACACACACACACACACACACACACACCCCTCCACAGCCTTTTAAAGGAACGGACACTCCCTTTTCCTGCCTAACCCTCTGCGACAGTTCCCACCCCCTAGGCAACAATCTCATGTCCTCACCAATTTTTCATTTAAAAGATGCATTTCATAAAGTATCATAGCTCATCTAGAAGCAAAATGGGTGACAAATAGGATTCCTCTAGCCTGCTGAGAGGAAAAGTGAAGACCAAATTGTTAAGTTGGGTCTAAAAATCTGGCTGTTAGTCTATCTTACCTGTCAGAATTTCTGAACACTTTTACTCCCTGAAAACTAAACCTAGGATCTCATTTCAAACAATTTCATGCATGTTTTCTGATGTTGACACCTTCGGCTAGACTGCATGCATCATGAGAACAGCCTTCCTTCTTATTCTCCACCTTTCAGAACCTATAAGAAATTAGGAAGTGCTGGGATCACCAAAATATAAAAGTGAATTGTGAAGATCATTTGTGTAACTGCTTCCCACCCTCACAAAAACTTCCTGGGCAGTGCAATTTTCTCTGAGGCAGTCTAGTGCAAAGGTAAGAAATGGGAGTTTAGATTCTTAAGCTGTTGTTCAGTGGTTTCAGGCATATTCAACTCTTGGTGACACCATTTGGGGTCTCCTTTTGCAAGGATCTGGAGTGGTTTGCCACTTACTTCTCCAGCTCATTTTACCGATAAGGAAACCAAGGCAAACAGAATTAAGTGACTTGTTCAAGCTAGTCTGAGGCCAGATTTTAGCTCAAGTCTTCCTGACTCCAGACCTAGAGTCCTGCACCACCAGTTCAATGCACCACCTACCTGCCTTTACAGTCATAGTACCTTGGTTCAAAGTCCACTTTGTTCCCTACTTCCTGTGTAACCTCAGGCAAGCCACTTCTCTCTCTAGGTCTCAGTTTCTCTGTCTACAAAATAAAAGGGTTAGGGTAGATTACTTCTAAGATCCCTTCCAGATCTTAAAGTTATGATTTTAGAAAAGACTTTTAACACACACACAGTTTGAGATGGTTTCATTTTTCTTCAGCATCATCTCTCTAGGCTAGGGCTGGGGAATCAGGCTTTGAGGCCACATGTGGCTCTCTCTTGGTCCTCAAGTACAGCCACTTTGACTGTCAAAAAAAAATCTTGAGCACCAAGAGGGCCATAGATTTCCCACCCCTGGTCTAGGCTCCTGGAAAAAAATAGCTCCCTGTAGAAATTAGCACCATCATCATCTAACACCGGATAAGAACTCAAGGAATGAATTATTGACTTGAATTGAATACTCTAAAACTTCAGCGCCTGTAGTAAGCATTCCAGGTAGACCTATACAGGTTGTTTTAGATAACAAGTCTGAAGTTTTCCTTTCCTTTGGGAGGACTCCTTTAAAAAAATCTCATATGAACTCCAACAAATAGCTGAAAATAGCTCCCAAAAGACCACTGGTAAAGAAATTTTAAAAGAAGCAGAAATAAGCTCTTCCATCCTAGCCAGACTTGCACAAAAAACAATAACCAGAAGTTGGAGAAGTTGAACTATGGAAGCCAGCATTAGCTCAAGTAAAGATGGAAGAGGTAGAAATGGGGAGAGAATCATGCTAGGAAAACCAGGGGGGGATTCGAGTAACCAGGTCAGAAGCTAGTGGATATAGGAGAAAGGGGAACTAGCGCAAACTTCCAGAAATGACTGTGAAGCTAGCCAGTGCTCTGAACAGGGTTGATATCACTGTCAACTTCAATAATGGAGTTCTTGAAGCCAGATTCTGGCCCTAGCATGGGTATATATAAACATGAGACAGAATCATGCTCAAATAAGTCACTGTGCAAGAAGAGAGAACCCAGAAATGTGTGTCTCAGAGTGCTAGGAGACATAACAGGAGAAAGGTTCAAATCTCAGTACCTGAGAAGGAGGTCCAAGGCCTCCAGCATTGGTCTCCAACACTCCATTGACTCCTATCAAGGCCTCAGGAGAGGAGGGAACCATTTCTGATTAAATATCCTACAGAGAGATAGAGAAGATTAGTTGACTCCTGAAACCCCACCAGGAGACTGTCAGAAGATAGGGATTGAGTCAAAATGTGGGGTCTAATATTAATCATCCCCTCCAGATTAGAAGTAACACTTAAGACTAGAGAGCCGATAAAATTAAAATAGCCCTACCAAGCTTACAAAGAGTGTCAGAGGAGGTTGGCCTAAGCATAAAATTTCAGACCAAAAAACTGAGACTGAAAATATAATATATTGAAGAAAGCACTGAAAATGATTAAGAAATACTATTGGGAGAAAACCAAGAGGTAAACCCAAAAGAAGAGAAAAACTTCATAACAACTACAAATAGAAGCTCAGAGAAGGAAAAAAACAACTTAGCCACAAAGTCTACAGGTAAACAGAAGAAAAGTTAAAAATTAAATGGGCATTCAGGAGGACAAAAAAAATGAAAGGAAAATAAATAGCAGAAAACAGAACATAGAAAACCTTAGTTACACAAATAGTGGGCTTCCTGAAAAATACATTAGGGAAAATTCAATGACTCACTAAGACAATAAGAAGTAATAGAATGAAGTCAAATTATTAAAAAAATAGAAAATATATCACTATCAAAGAGAACTAATTTAAAAGATAATTTAAGGAGAAATAATTTAGGAACTATTAGACTTCATGAAAACCAGGACCAGACAAAAAATATATTAAATACCATGTTTCAAGAAATCATTTTAAAAAAAAGCTGCCCAGATCTACTCAAATCAGATGATATAGAAATAGAAAGAATCCATCAATCATCTCTTCGAAGGAATTCCAAACTGAAAATAGCCAAGAATATCATAGTTCAAACCCAGAACTTCTAATTCAAAGAAAAAAATACTGCAAGCAGCCAGAGAGATTTTAGGTACTAAGTAACGATCATCAACCTCGCATAAAACTTGAGAACAACCACGTAAAAGAAAGAAAATCTTGGAATATCATATTGCAATAAGCCAAAGATAGATGGAACAATCACAAACAAAACAAACTTTAACTTCAGAGGACTGTGCATAAAGGGTGGTTAAAAAAAGCAAAAGAAAGTAGGGGTGGGGGAAAGAGATTGGAGTTTGGGCTAGGCGAAGAAAGGGAAGGCAAAGTAGTAGGAACATACCACTTTCAATTAGAGATTACTATTAAAATTTTAAAAATCTATTGAAAGGATAAAACATTTTTCTTTTCTAAATATTAATAAATAAATTTTAAATAAATAAATAAGTGGATAAATGAATAAATAGAAATAGAAATAAATAAATAAAGATAAATAAAAATTAATAAAAATAGATATCACTAGGTAATTTAATCCAAAAAGAAAAGAAAATCACCAATATAGAAAAGGAAAATTTACAACAAATTAAAGGGAAATAATTAGGAACTATTTTGTGTGCTAATACATAACAAATAAAATGGCTAATATTTACAGAAATGTGGGAAAACTAAGATTTGCAGAACAAGAAATAAATAATCCAGATAATCCAATCTCAGTAGGGCAGGGGGAGAACAACAAATCACAAATAAACCCCACAGGACACGTGGGGAACCCAAGATCAGATGGATTTACAAATGAATTCTATCTATCATTCAAAGCACAAACATCTCTAATTTTTACACAAATTACTTATAAAAACAGAGAATGTTGACATTCTACTTCCTATATGACAAATACTCTCTTAATAAATAAACCAAGGAGAAATAAATCAGATAAAGAAAATGACAGGCCAGTATCTCTCATGAATATTGATGCAAAAATATTTAATAAAGTATTAGCAAAGAATTTATGACAACATATTTAAAATATTGTTGCACCACAATCAGGTTAGATCTAGACCGGGAATACAAGAGTCATTCAAGTTAGGAAATGTGTAGCTGTAATACCATAATAGTAACTTATATGGAAAGATCTCTCTCATTCATTAATAGGCCCATATGCTCTGTTTGAATCACCTGGGAGCCTGTCACATGTGGTAGAAGGAGCTTGATGAACAGATGGAACAGGAAGGGAGGAACAGAACTAGGAGGAAGTGAGTGAGCATGGTCAGGACAGAGGAGAGAGGATGCAGGCAGGCACAGCTTAAGCCCATGAGTGTTCGTTTGCTTGTAAGGGGGCTCCGGCAGAGGTGGGGAGGCTTGGGAATGGCTTTGCCTCCTGCAGTGATCATGTTTATTGGCTTTGTGGCTACCATGACAAATTTAACTTTCTGGTTCTGGGATTTAGCTCTCTGGGGTCTGAATAAATGTTTTTCTTCTGCCTTCTATGTGGAGTCTGTTATACTTTGTGACTGAGAACTATGCTGGCATATTCAAAATCACCACCAGTGCTGTGAAGATTGCCTTGGCAATACAAATAGGCAATAAGAAAAAGAGTTCATGGTTGATTCTGGTCTGGGTTCTCACAGGGCACAGTGGCTTTACTGGACAAGTTGACATATTAGATTCCCTGAGCTTTTTCAGCTGAACTCTTTCAGTGCTCTTTTCTGTTGGTGGTGTTACTATGTTCAAAAAAGAGAGGGAGACTTACCCTAGAATTGAATGAAGTTTCTTCATTTCTACTCACTCTCAAAGTCTTGGTTCTAATGTCTGTCACGTACCAGGCAGGGAATGGAAGAGACATTTAGCCTCTCCGATTCAACAGTCTTCTTGATTTGCAAATAGGATCCTTTGCTGAGGAACCCTAATTTATGGTCAATATCCAGTTATCCCAGATTCCTTTTAGATTTAATGCAAAACTAGGTGGTACAATGGATAAAGTGCCGGGCCTGGACTCAACAAGACTCATCTTCCTGAGTTCAAATCTGATCCTAGACACTTACGAACTCTGTGACCCTCAACCAGTCATTTAACTCTGTTTGCCTCAATTTCCTCATCTGTGAAATGAGCAGAAGGAAATGGCAAACCACTCCAGTATCTTTTCCAATGGAACCTGAAATGGAGTCCTGAAGAGTTACACACAACTGAAAATGACTGAACAGTAACTAAGTTCTAGGGTTAATGGTACTGGGGCAGTCCATACCCTGGGGCAAGCTTACCATCTCTGATGACTTTTCATATATAATTCAGCTAGTCAAGGCTTCAGAATCTTTCCCAAGGTGTGAAATGCTTCATTTACACCTGAAAGGGCCTCATCCTTATATTTCATTGTCTCTGTCATTGTCCCCTTATGACAGTTAACGTTATATCCTCTTCTCCATGTGTAATGATAATTTAAATGGAAAGATCTTTCCCATTCATTAATAGGCCCATGTGACCTGCCTGGGTCACCTAGAAGTCTGAGTCACATGGAGCTTGTGGTGGGAGGAGGTTTGCTGAACAGGGAAGGAGGGGAACAGGAAAGTGGGTCAAGAAGAGGCAGAGTTAGAGAAGAGCTGAGAGGAAGTTAGTGAGAGAGCAGGCAAGCCCACAGCTGGCTGTGAATGTGAGAAGGGTTTTGTTTAAGGGAGCCTGTTTGTGATTTGTTTAATGGAGCTGGTTTGTGGGAAGCCTAGCAGGGGGAAGACTTGGGAATGGTCTTGTTCTCTGTGTTGTTATGGTGTATAGATTTTTCTTGCTGTGATGAATTTGGTTTTCTGGTGTCTGAATAAATGTTTTGTTTCTGCCTTCCATGTGGAGAGTCTGTTGTATTTTGTGACTCAGAATTTCATCAGGATATTCATGACCATGGTAGGTGCTATGAATATCACACTGATGCTGCACCATGACAACTTACAATCCCTGAAAAAGTCACTGGGAGAAACTTGGACATTTATTGGTGTTCAAAATAGCACTTAGATGTTAGCATTTCAAAGAATTCGTACATTTAGCACAGATTCAGAATACAATATACCTTATACAGAACATTCATTTTATACAATCATATATAGTGCCTCATGTCAGAGGTGTCTAGGGGGCATAGTAAAGCCCTGGGCCAAGCCTCTAGAAGACTTGAGTTCAAATCCAGCCTCAGACACATCCTAGCTATGTGACCCTGAGCAATTCACTTAACCTCTGTCTTTATCAGTTTCCTCAACTGTAAAAATGGGGACAGTAATATCAACTATTTCCCATGGTTGTTGTGAGATCAAATAATGTTTATAAAATGTTTAGCACAACGGCTGAAACATACTAGCTTCTAAATCATTTTTTTCCTTTTCCTTACCTTCATATATAATGCATATGCTTGAGTTGCATATATTAACCAAATATATAAGTCCTATGTAACAACACTATACATGTAGATAGAGTAAAAGAATTCTACGGAACAAGCATTCATTAAATGTTTATTAGGTGCTAGCTACTGAGCTAAGTAGTGAGGATATAAATATAAGCCAAAAGAAAGAAGTCATCACCCTTGAGAAGCTTATATTCTAATGGGAGAAGGCTACACATAAAAGTGAGCGGGAAGAGGGCTGGGATATGAGGTACACATGTGGGGACACAATGGCAGAGTCTTTAGAGTCCAAAAGACAATTGGGCATAGAAGAAAGCAAAACCCACCTGGATCTGTCCCCAAAAACAGAAGTCCCAATGAGAGAAGGGGACCAGCATGGTAAGAAAAATAGCACAGGAGAAGTCAGAGAAGCACATATCAGCAGTATATATCAAATATTGTATATCAATACAGTAAAGAAACATAGTTAAATACAGGAGTATGCTGGAGACAGCTCATACATACTGACTCAAAGAGTCAATTATTAAATTTTCATTGTAAGCATTTAAACCTCAGAAATCAGCAAATCCTATAGATCAGGGTTTGATTTATTGTTTTGGTTGTTGCTTAGACTTAAGAAAGTGATAGGGAAAATGTTCATGCAAACTAAATTTTAAAGTGTATTTAGCATTTTTGGAGAGGCTGCTGTTAAATTTTTACCAGAATATCCCCGGTTCAATAGCAATAATATATAGTATAGTGAAGCACACAATAAAAGAGATTGCAGTGACTTATGTCACACATTGAGGACCTCCCCCTGTGCCTTTCTTCTGACTATATGAGTAAATATCTTTCCTGTTTATTCTAGTGCATCATGCATAAGTCTGGTTGCTGTTCTAATAGCTTCAGCACTTCTTTTGAAACCTTCAGAGATTGGTTATCCTGGATGAGTTGACCTGTTGAAATCTCTGGCCTCCTTTAGCTGGAGTATTTTCTGTTCTAGTTCATTGTGTTCTTTCAGAAAGGGCAAAAATCCTTAATGGAAGTCTTTTCTCACTCAGGGACTTGGCTCTGAAATTTATCGTTAGCCCATCCAACAATTTTTCCTAATTTACATCTTCCAAGAGTCCTAGAACTGAACTTGCAAATCACTCAGGCTGGTTATTAGTCCCCTATGTATACTCTGTGTTTTGTAGGAGTATCCGCAACTAGGTATTGTATTGGAATAGGGTTGCCTCTAGGTGTACAAAGATACTGATAATAGTATGAAAGAGAGACAGAAAGAGAGAGAGAGAGAGAGAGAGAGAAAGAGAGAGAGAGAGAGAGAGAGAGAGAGAGAGATGAGGAAAGGACATCAAAGAAATATTTTTAAAATTCAAAGGAGATTCACAAGGACCATCGATAAGTAGGGTAATGTTGATACCAACAAATTTAATTTATTGAAAGAGAAACAATCTGTATGTAATGGATGAAAATATTAATAATTTGTTGATTTTTTTCATAATTTTTCAGATAAGTTTACCTATTTGTCTTTGACCTAGAGGCAATTGCAATCACTGACTTCTAGCTCCCAATAGTTAGTACAATGCCTTGCACAGAGTAGGCACTAGCTAATTTTATTTTTTGGTCAGCTGATTTCTTTTCTTTATACAAAGAGCAGCCTAGGACAGTGGATAGATTGCTGAGCTTAGAGCCATGTAGGCCTGGCTTCAAAACTCATGTCTGATCCTATGTGACCATGGGACAAGTTACTTGCTATCTAATTAACTCTAGTCGCACCCTTGGATTTAGTGACTGAGTCATACATTATGGTCCTAAATTTACAAGAAAAGCAAAGCTCTTGAACATTAAAGGAGTGTAATTTTACACAGTAGCCACTAGATGACAGACTTCCCCTTCTTAAAGGAGACAAACACTTCAGGTATTTTCCAGCCAGCTGGGTTAAAGCACACTGAAATGGCAATCTGTAGGCTGGATTGTCTCTGCTCCATTTAATTATATTCCTAAACCCACCTTGAGGAGATCTCATTTCACTTGAGAGGACTGATTTGTGTTGTCAGTCATTTGGTTTGTGAAAAGTAATTGAACTTGTCAGGTTAAATGGTTTCGAAATTGAACCTATACCTTTACCAATACATAACATCTGGCTGTGTGACTTGCTGCTTTTCCTGAACATAAAATACAGTCATGTATTAATAGAGGAATAATCTGGACAAGAGCAATTATTCAGAGAGTCCTATCGTCTCTTTGTATAATAATAATACAAATGCATGGTTTAAATTAATTATGCTAAAAGAGAAACTTTTCTTCCATTGAGGTCCTCTTCTGAGGCCTCATGGCAGCCTCTTGGATCTACCCTGGATGCTCAAAGGTGATGCCAGCACATTGCAAACTAAAATAGGTCTTATCAAGTTACACAGATTTCAGTGATAGATGCAAAGGAAGATTGTCATTCAAGGATCACCCTTGCTAAGAGCAGCCTTATTTCCAGAAGGTTGGCCTCCAGATGGTGAATTTTTGAATGCCATAGCAACTCACAAATTCATTTACTGTGCCAAGGCAACCGTGGAGAAAGTATCCTCACTGAATCACAGAATTTGAGATTTGGAAGGGACCTCAGAAGCCATCTGGTTCAACTCATTCTTGAAAAGGACTTCCCATTATAAGGGTCTTCACTGTGGATACAATGATAAAGTAATAGCTTATATCTATAAAAAGTGAAAGCTCTTTATGTGACACCAAAAATTCTTCTTACCCATGGGACTCCAAAAGCCACCTTCGATTCTAGGCACTTTTTTGGGTCAGAATCTTCTCCAAGCTAAGATATAAAAGCCCACATCAATATGTTAACTTTTACTAGCTGACCAGAACACACACTTGGTTTAAGCTGACCAGAACACACATTTGGTTTAATAAAAAGGTATTTGGTAAAATGTGACAAAATAATAAGAGAACTTTGCCCCCACAAACCTTGATTTCATTATTTCAGAAATTTGCATGCACTCGGTGAGAACAGTTGATATACACAGGGATCATATGTTGAACATACACACATGGAGAACATATAAGTTCAGGGTACCATGTGAAGGGATGCATATACAATTAACACTTATTACCAAGACTCATATCTGTAGAAATGTCTTATGCATCCAATATTGCAGAGTTACTAATGACTACTAATGACTAAGTTACTAATGTCTTATGCATCCAATATTGCAGTTACTAATGAATTCAAATGATTTCAACTTGGCTCACTCCATCTCATATGTTGTTTTCCACTGTTCCCTGCTCCCTGAAGGCATCTCAGTTCTAGTTCATCTTTATCTTCTAGTTAATTGTCTTCAGGCTCCTCTAATACCCTATTGAACTTTCCTGAGAGACGCTGTGGTTCGTAAGCCTCTCCCTTCAGGGAATTACTTTAATTCAGCTTTCCAATGTGCCTTATCTCTAGTCTTCAGCTGAGGTGCTATACTGGGGGCTCCTAATACTCTGTCCTCCAGGAAAGACATGACTGGCAAACCTGTAGTTAGTAAACTAACCCCTCAACTTTAGAGGAGGGATAGAGCTGTGTGAGCCAATGACAATGAAATTCTCTTGGTTCTCTTAAACAATAGCTATGAAATACTTCCATTAAGAAAGGCTATTCACAGAGTAGACAGTTGTTTTGGTTAAGATCATCTTTGCTCTTCAAAATTTTCTATGAACTCTCCTCAGGAAGCCTTCACTTCAATTCTTCTGACTTATGGTTAGATAGATGGATAAATTTAGTTTTTAGTTTTCATGGTATTCAAAATCCTAAAGGCTCTATTTCTTCAAATGAAAAAAGAATTGGATAAAGTTATGATGAGTAAACAAATTTTAAATTCCTCTATCATAGTGTACTCTGTTCAAATGATCAACATTAAGCTAAGAGAAGATTGGAAAGCCTGATGACCTTAGTTTCACTTGCCCTCAACAACAAATTACATCATGATCTCTCAACACATATATTATCTCATTTGATCATAAAAACAATTCTATATCTAGATCATACAATTTCACACCATTTGCCATATAGGACAACAGGGACTCAGGGAGATTTATGAAAAAGAGTAGTAAATAGTAGAACCACAAATTGAATCTAGATTTTCTTGCTCCAAGTCCAATACCCTGTCTACTACATAATACCCAGCTACAACAAGGAAACAGTGGTAGAGGGGACAATAGAAAGGACAGATACAGGATACCTTTGATTGACCAAAACATTTTTTAGCTCTTTTGAAATAACTCTGTAACTTCAAGAAGACAATAAGTAGTACTTGGAGACCGTTTCTAGCATTTCATGATTCACAGGGATGAACACACATAGGCACTCACATACATCAATAACTAGATTCTCCATCACTTCCTATTTCAAAAAACAAAAGCAGTCTGTTTCCATGTGACTATTAACCTTCACCTCAGGGGTGGATGAAGTCTTCTGTGAATGTTGTTCTTACAGGACAAGCCTGATAATGACATTAGCATTATAATCCTCATATCATTTGTATGCTCTGCTCCCAAAGGGATTCTCTAACACTCCAAACATGTGGAAGGGTTTATAATCAGTGCTTAGAGTACCTGGAGGAAGAGGCCTCTGTTAAGATGAAACAGATACTCATTATAATTATTATCTCACCCAGATCCAAGGATTCTTCCTCCATGAATTTAGAAACTATTATTCAGGACTTGGGATCAATCAAATACCAGAGATCTCTAAACATGCTACTGATCAACAAGTAGTATAGAGGGAAAAGATTGTTCCATGTATTTGAAGTGTTCTTCTTAAAAATTAATATGTAATTACCCTATTATAAAAATGAAAATTTTACTCCCCTAATGTGTTCCACCAGAAATGAAAGTGAACAATTGCTCTGTGGCAAGCTGTGTAATAGAGGTCATTATGGCATACTTAACATGAATAAGGTATTGATTTTTTCCTCGCTACTTGATTCAGTTTTATACCTTTTGGATTGTCGAGGGCCAACATAACAACATGGGTTGCAGTCTGTAATTCATTTGGGCATTTTGGTGTTTTCTCATCTTTTATTACTCACTAATGCTTTGTGTTAATATCATACCGTTGACCACAGAACACATAGCTTTGGGATACTTTAGAGACTCTGCTTATGTGATCCTGCTAATATATATAGTGTTAAATAGACTCACTAAGAAGGCATGGGCTGACCAACTTCTATTGAATAATATTTTTTTTATCCAAAATTCCTGCTAAGAATGAAGTCAATTGCTAGATGTCCCTTTAGGTAGTCTCTGATTCAAAATATTTCCATCTGTCTTTGGAGACTAGGGAGATTCAAGATGTAACTTGACCCCCAGTTCAGTATTTGGATCTATTGTAAGAGGCCATTGAGTAGTATCCCGGTTCCGTTTAGTCACTTAACTTCATTTAGATTTTAGATGTTGATATTTAAAGATATAACAATAACAAAATACAAATATTTCTCCTTATACCTCAGGAACATATTCTTTCCATTATAAAACCTCAGTCTCTGGTGAGAGGAGACTCAAAAAGCTTAGTTCAGTTCCATAGAATTGATTCCACCAAGTTCACGTAAAAATATGGTACCAATGATGGATGAAGCCTTGTCTTAGCTATTAGAGGGATCTATAGGTCATTCCTTCTTCCTTGGAGAAACAATGCTGAACTAGCTAAAAAAAACCCAGATGCTAAGATGCTGGGTCACTGGCTTATACTTCACCTAAAACAAAAGAATAAATTTTGAGGCAGGTAAAAAAAACCAGGTCTGTATTTGCTGAGCCATGTGACTTTAAAGGAGAGAAGGTCAATGACCTTCTTAGAGTTTCATCTCTTACTAATTACTGTGAGGAAAGGAGTTGAACCAAGAGTCAAAGAGATTAAGCCAAGGCTACTTCCTTTTTGAAGGCACCTAAGCTACGTAGATAATAGAAAATTCTTCTAACCATATGATTAGCTTCGCATACTAGAATGAGTTACAAAATATCTGGGCTCCAAAGGTTCTCTAAGATTCCTCTATTGTATGTCATCATAAAATGTCCATTAAAAGGCTCCCTATTCTCTCCATTTGGAGAGACACTGTCAGAAGTGTTCTGCACATTCACCAAACCCCCATTACATTGCCAGTGCATTTATCAAACATACAATTTGGTTTTCACGGGGCCAGTACAACAATATGAGTTGTAGTCAAGATGTCAGTTCAGCATTGTGATTTTCTAGTCTTGCTTATGTTCTTTTATTAAACTGTAAACTCCTTAAGGGCAAAGACTATGTATTACTAATCATATATTTATTTAAGACATAGCAAAATATCTTCAATATAGTAGATACTCAATCACATGTGTTGAATTTTAATTTAATGAGGACCTCCATTCAGGAAACTAGATTCACATGAATATCTTGGTAGAGGATGAATGGTACAAGTGGCAGCTATATGAAGTCATTATCTTTTTTAAAAAACATAAAAATTATTCCTTTTTTATTGTGATTTTAATTATCAACAAAAGTACATTATTGGGGGCAGAGCCGAGATGGTGGAGTAGAAAGATACATATACTCTAACACTTCCCCCACAGCCCTACCTGTAAAAAATTACTTTCAACAAACTCTAAAGCAGCAGAAGACACAGAACAACAGAATTGTAGAGAACCTTGAGGGCTTTGAAAGAGCCCCTTCTCAAGAGTTTCCCTCCTCCAAGGGAGAGTAGTTGACTTGAGAGATTAAGTGATATATTGTTCCCAGGTGCATGTCCTTGAATTTGGGTGTTGAAGTTCCAGGAATCAGGGTCCCTGATATACAGGATAATATTCTGATAAAGAGGCCTTGAGGCCTCCTTTCTACTTATCACAATCTGTTCTGTTTCATACCTCAATTGCTACCCTTATGGTTTTTTACTATTTAAGCATCCTGATCCCCTGATTTATTGGCTCAGTATGTGTAGAATAAACTCAGCTTGTTCAGACTGCTGTGCCCCACCTGTCTTTTCATCCTCGCTCTGTGAGCCCCGTAACCGCCCCAGACCTGCTGGACTGTGCTGGCCACAGCACAGAATGAAAGAGATTTCCAGCCAAAGGTAACCTAGAAGGCTGACAGGAAAGGTCTTTCCCACAAGACACTGAACAGAGGAACAAAGCCCAGCCCTGGCCACAAGTCACAGGGAGGAAGAGGACCTGAACAGGCCTCCAGGACAGAATCCCAGGGAGCGTCCCAGATCCCTCAACCCAAAAGCAACAAAGAAAGCTTCAAAGGTCAGTGTGGGAGGGCTTTCCCAGCTAGGCAAAAGGAGGAAGCACCCTGGGTCCATTGTCCCAGCTCAGCTTAAAGTCTCTAGGGGAATTGAGCAGGGGATATGAACCTCAGCCCTCAGTGGTGGCCCTGTCCCTGCCTAAAGCACCTGGAGGAATTGAGCATCTGATCTGAACCTCAGCCCTGAGCATGGTTCTGGGGGGAGGAGGAGCACTAGGACCCTCCTCTTGACAAAGGATTCAGAAGTCAAGTAACTGGCTGGGAAAATGCCCAGAAAAGGGGGGAAAAATAAGACCATAGAAAGTTACTTTCTTGGTGAAAGGTATCTCCTTCCATCCTTTCTGATAAGGAAGAACAAAGCATACTGTCAGAGGAAGTGAAGGCTTCTGCCTCTAGTATCTCCAAAATGAATATGAAATGGACTCAGGCCATAGAGAAGCTTGAAAAGCAAGTCAGCAGCCTGCTAAAGGAGAATCAAAAAAATTGCTGAGGAAAATAACACTTTTAAAAATAGGCTAACTCATTTGGAAAAAGAGAAAGAAGAAAATGAGGAGAAGAAGGCTTTAAAAAGCAGAATTAGCCAAATGGAAAAGGAGGTTCAAAACCTCACTGAATAAAAAAATTCTTTAAAAATGAGAGTAGAGTTCAGGAAAGCTAATGATTATATGATAAACCAAGAAGTTACAAAACAAAACCAAAAGACTGAAAAAATAGAAGATAATGTGAAACATCTCATTGGAAAAACAACTGACCTGGAAAAGAGATCCAGGAGAGACAATTTAAAAATTATGGGACTACCTGAAAGCCATGATCAAAAAAAGAGCCTAGACATTATCTTTCATGAAATTATCAAGGAAAACTGCCCTGATATTCTAGAACCAGAGGGCAAAATAAATATTGAAAGAAGCCACTGATCACCTACTGAAAGAGACTTGAAAACAGAAACTCCTAGGAATATTATGGTCAAATTTCAGAGTTCCCAGGTCAAGGAGAAAATACTACAAGCAGTTAGAAAGAAACAATTTGAGTACTGTGGAAATACAACCCAGATAACTTAGGATCTGGCCACTTCTACATTAAGGGATCAAAGGGCTTGGAATAGGATGTTCCAGAAGTCAAAGGTACTGGGATCAAAACCAAGAATCACCTACCCAGCAAAACTGAGTATAATACTTCAAGGGAAAAATTGGTCATTCAATGATATAGAGCACTTTCAAGCATTCATGATGAAAAGACCAGAACTGAATAGAAAATTTGACTTTCAAGCACAAGAATCAACAGAAGCATAAAAAGGTAAACAGGAAAGAGAAATCATAAAGGACTTTCTAAAGCTGAACTGTTTACATTCCTACATGGAAAGATAATATTTGTAACTCTTGAGACCTTTCTCAGTATTTGGGTAGGTGGAAGGATTAGGCACACACACACACACACACACACACACACACACACACACACAGAGAGTACAGGTTGAGTTGAATCAGAAGAGATAATATCCATTAAAAAACAAAATAAAACTAAGGGATGAGAGAGGAAAATATTGGGAGGAGAAAGGGAGAAATGGAATGGGGCAGACTATCACTCATAAGAGACATAAGAAAAGTCTTTTTCAATCTAGGAGAAAAGGGAGGAGGTGAGAAGGGAAAAGTGAAGCTTAATCTCTTCACATATAGCTTAAGGAGGGAATAACATGCTCACTAAATTTGGTATGAAACTTACACTACAGTAAAGTAGGGGAGAAGGCGGCAAGTGGGGTGAGGGCAATGATAGAAGGGAGGGCAAATGGGAGAAGGGAGTAACTAGAAGTAAACACTTTTAGGAAGGGATAAGATCAAATGAGAGAATAGAATAAGAAATTGGGGGCAGGGTAGGAGGGAGGGCAATATAGTTAGTCTTATACAACATGATTATTATGGAAGTCTTTTGCAAAATGACACATATATACCCTATATTGAATTGCTTGCCTTCTCAGTGGGGATGGGTGAGGAGGGAGGGAGAGAAGTTGGAATTCAAAGTATTAGAAACAAATGTTGAGAATTGCTATTGCATATAACTGGGAAATAAGAAATCCAGGTAATGCAGTATAGAAATATATCTTGCCCTACAAGAAAAGAGAGAAAATGGGGATAAGGGAAGAGTGGGGTATGATAGAAGAGGGGGTACATTGAGGGTAGGGGCAATCAGAATGCAAGGTGTTATGGGGTAGGGGTAGGGGAGAGATGGGGAGAGAAATTGGAACTCAAAATTTTGTGAAAATGAATGTTGAAATCTAAAAATAAATAAAACTATTTTTAAAAAAAAACAAGAAAAAAGTACATTATGCTTTATTCTGATCTCACCCTTCTTTCGAATGAACTTATTTCTATCAAAAATATCACAATCCTTCTGGTTGTCTATGCTTTCAACCTCAGAATTACCCTGATTGCTTCACTTTCCCTAATACTTCTTCTTTCAGTAATGACTCAACTCTTGCCAATTTTACCTTCAGAGCATCTCACATCTGTCCTTTGTTCATTATTTAATGAAACCCCACACACACACTAATTCAGTTCATAACCTCTTGCTTGGATTATTGCAATGCCTTCCTATTTGGTCACCCTGCTTCCAGCATCTCCTCTCTCTTTCCACACAGTCATCAAATTAACATCTCTAAAGCACATGTCTAACAAAGTCAGAAGCTTCAGTGACTCCCAATTTCTTCTTGGAAAAAATACAAAATTATTTGTCTGGTATTTAAAGACCTTTCTGATATGGTTTTAATCACTCTTCAGGCTTATTTCACATCACTTTCTTGAAAGCACTCTGCTTGCTAAACTGTCACTTCCTGTTTTCTGTATACAATATTCCATCTTCATCTTGTGTGTCATTGTCCTCCCTTCTTACTCTCTCCTTTTGAAATCTCTTGGTTGCAATCAAGCATCCAGTCAAATGTACAAGTATCCAATTGAACTACAAGAAGTTTCCTCTTTTACCTATTTGTAATTGTTCTTCCAGGATGGCGACCCAGTACAGTAGGCCTGGAGTCCAGAAGATCTGAGTTCATATCAGTCCTCAAATACATCCTAGTTACGTGACCTTTGGCAAATCCTTTAACTTTTGCCTACCTTGGTTTCCTCAACTATAAAATGTAGATAATAAACCTCTCAAGGTGATTGCAAGGGTCAACTGAGAAAATATTTGTAAAGCACTTAGCATGGCGCCTTGCAGATAATGAGCACTTAATAAATTCTTCTTTCCTTCATCCTTCCTCCCTAAAAAATATACTTTGTATTTATTTTGTGTGTACTTTGTTTTTACTTCTCGGTGTATGGCATAATCCTCCTATAGAATGTAAGCTACTTGAACACAGGAACTCTTATTTTTGTCTTTGCAGTCCCCATGCCTTGCAAATAGTATGTGCTTAATAAACATTTTTAATTAAATCAAAAGAAATGCAATGGTTTGCATTTCTCTGTAAATATTCTTAAGTTTTCATCTACTGGAAATATGTTTTAGATCCATGATTTCACTGATTTCATTTCTTCCCCCAATGAAAATTTCAGTTGAATCATACTTTTTCATCCCATGCAAGTCTATATTTTTCTATAAATCCTACATAAATGGTCTAACATACTGAAATTCTTCCTCTTGTCTATCTATTATTTCCTAGGTACCAATGTAGCATCTGAGTTGTCCTTATCTTTTATGCCACTACAATACAATGAACTTCTATTAAGTGTCTATTACTATGTGCAAGACACTGGCATACAAAAAACCCAGACAAAACAATCCCTGACCTCAAGGAATTTACATTCTATGAGGGGAGGTAGAAGAGAACAACCTGCACGCAAATATATAAAAACCAAGTGTAAACAAAATAATGAAGGAGATTCCAAAGAGGAAGAAGGATTGACAACTGGAAAGATTAAGAAAAATCTTATGTAGGAGGTAGGAAACCACACACAAGGCATGGATGTGGCATGTCATATTAGGGGAAAGCAAGTATGTAATTTTAACTGAAATGAAATTTCTGGGAAGGAAAATCACACAAAATAATATTAGATAAAAAGATATCAAGGGTCAGACTAAAGCTTTTCTATTTTATCATATGGGAAGTAAGGAGCTCCTGAAGATTGAGCAGAGGAATGACATGGGCAGACTAAATTTTAGGAATGATAATTTGGCAACTATATGGAGGATAGATTGGAAAAGGGACAGACTAGAAGCTCGAAGGCCAATAAAGAGATTATTATAATAGGCTAGGCAAAAGGTGATGAGGGCCTGAACAAAGGTACATGGAACATGTGAGTGGAGAGACCATGTATGGGATTAGTCTTGGAGCTGTATACTGGGTGACTCCTATATAGTATACTTGTTCCAATTATGTATCTTTGTCCCACCTCCAACAAAAAGCTCTATCATTGGAGAGAAAAAAGGCAATGTATGTCTCATTATTTCAGTAATCCAAAGAAAGCTTAGCACAACTTGTAGCTGTGGTAGAATTGCTGAAATAATGCCAACTGAGAATGGGAGGAAAATAACTAGAAGTCAGGAGACCTAAGGATTATAGGATGGTCAGATATAGGTGCCTGGTATGTAATAGCCTAGGAGTTTTATATATTTCTAGCATACTCCACACAATGTTCTTAGGATTTCCAATGACATAGCTTGCTTTAATAAAAAAAGAAATTCAGAATGAAGGAAAGAGTGTTGTTTGGCATACTGTTTTAAATTGATAGAGGAGCAATGCTAACTCATAAGTGATTTCAGCAATATTCTTCACCTTTTGTTGCCCCTTCTCAGCTACTATGGTGCCTGGTAGAGAGAAAATGCAAGCTGTTTGCAAAAGAGTTTGTAGGGAAAAAATTTCCACCCCTTCCAGTCTGTTGAAAAGAATGTTTAACTGTTTCCAAGACAGAAATAGCTCAAACAACCCTTAATTTAGTGCTGGGAAACTTCCAGGGCCAAATTGAAATGTTCAAAGAAATACAGAAAATAAAAGAGAATCACTTCTACCCCTTCTAAGCAGTTGAGAAAGTAGTAAGACCTGGCATGGATCCCAGAAAAGTTAGCTGACTATTGTATTAAGTCTGTTTTGTTATTGTATGGATGAGTGTATGCCAGCAAAACCATTTTTCTTTCCTTTCTGTATGTAACTATTTAAATGTGAGGAGTCTGTTCAACACATACTGAAATTAGAGTCAATTTTAAAAGAAATGGAACTTTTTCAGTAAAGAAATTATCTCCCAAATTATCTGATTGGAACTAGAGTATTATTTCAGGAGTTTTCTTTTTTTTTGGGGGGGGGGGGGGGCGGGTGGGAGAGAGAACAGGCCAACCTGGAAGGAGGTTGAGAGAGAAGGACAGAAAGGCAGAGAAAGAAGGAGATGAAAGAGGAAGAGAGAAAGAGGAGAAGGAAGGAAAAGAGAAGGAGCAAAATATAGAAAGAAAAACTCTCATTCCCAAAATTTTTGCATTGAAATAGTCCAAATTCTTGATGAATTTAATGGGTCTTGGGCAATGTGGGACAATGAAAAGGGCACTCCCTTTAGAGTCAAAGTACCTGGGATGAAATCTTCCCAGTATTTGACATCAAGTGACTTTTGTCAAGTTACTTAATCTATTTAGGTCTCAATTTCCTTATCTATAAAATGAAGAAATTAGACTACATGGTTTCTGAGATTCTTTCCAACTATAATCCTTTGATCCAAATTGTAATGGGAAGAGTAGACAGGAGAGGAGATCCAGTATATGCCCATGTTATATGTTGAATTTCATATTGAAATTTCTCTGCATGTACTTCATTAAAATGCTTACCTCCCTCCTTTTTTCATTCTACTGTAATAGGACTTTGTGCCTCTTTTTGTAATGTAATGTGCCATTTTCTGCCTCCTCCTCCTTTCCTCTTCTCCCAATGCAATCTTTTTTTCATCCCTTAATTAATTAATTTTTTAATCATCACACTAAAGTCAATTTAACCCACATCCTCTATCTATGTGTATCCTTTCTAAAGGTCATAATAAAGATACAGTTCTCAAGAGTTACATATATCATCTTTCCATGTAAGGATATAAACAGTTTACTTTATTGAATAATGTGGTTTTTTTTTTCCTTTCCTGTTTACCTTTTTATGCTTCTTTTAAGTGTTATATTTAAAGATTGAACTTTCTGTTCATATCTGGTTTTTTCAACAGGACAGTTTGGAAGACCCCTATTTATTGAATGCCCACCTCCACCCCTGAAAGATTTTGCTCAGTTTTGGAGGGTAGTTGATTCTTGGTTGTAATCCCAGCCCCTTTGCCTTATGGAATGTCATATTTGAGAGTCATTAGGTTTCACTTGCCCAGTTCTAATTTTTAAAGAATTATTTTCTTCAGTTAGCTTTTGTATCTCCATTTCCATTTGGCCAATTCTTCTCATCAGTGAATTTTTTACCACTTCTTTCATCTGGCCAATTCTACTTTTAAAGGAGTTGTTTTCTTGATTCCATTTTTGTCCTTCTTTGTCCAAGCTGTTGAACTCTTTCTTACACACTTCTCATTTTTCTTCTAAACTTTTCTTCTACCTCTCTTATTTGATCTTTTAAAATATTTCTTGAGCTCTTCCAAGAAAGATTTTGGACTTGAGAACAATTCATATTCTCCTTTGAGGTTTAGGATGTAGGATTGACAATGTTGTCCTCTTCTGAGTTTCTGTTTTGATCTTCCCTGTCTCCAAAGAAAATATCTATGGTTAATGTTTGTTTTTGCTTTTTGCTCATCTTGTTTGCCTATTTTTTAGCTTTTAAAATTGAGCTTTCCTGCTAGAGCACAGGAGGCACTATCCCAAGCTTGTTTTGGCTGGAGGTCAGGGGTCTGGTTGCTGACTTTGTGTGCTGAGGCTTCAGATATTGGCAGCTGAAGGTTGTAGGGGTCTACCAACTTATCTGGTGCAGAGCTGGGATCCTATTGGTGGTGTCTGGCATGTGCTGAGGTCAAGTGGGTTTTTTCTGCAGTTCCCCAGGGCTATGTTGAAGCACATGCAGGTCTGGTCATTGGAGGATGCCTGCTCATCCAGGGCTGCAACTAGAGCATCAGGAGGAGCTCCAACAGCTGGAAAACACCTACCCACTTGAGGCTGTGCTGTAGCTAGATCATATATTGTTTAAAGAGATAGATAAGGAAACTACATTAGTGATAATGGACATTGGGAGCCAAGATGGCAGAGTAAAAGCTGGGATTTGCTATAGCTCTCCCTCTAAACCCAGCTAAATACCTGTAAAAATTATTCTAAACAAATTATCAGGCTGCAGAGCCCACAGAACAATAGAGTGAAGCAAATCTCCAGCCCAAGAAAGTCTGAAAGGTCTATAAGAAGCATCTCTTGTGCCAGACCGGGAACAGAGCAAAGTCTAATGTGGGCCACCATGGCACAGATGGGACCTGAACAGACCTCAGGAAGATTGAATCACTGGCACCTATAGCAGTTTTCAGACTTCAAGACCTCAAAATACATAGGAAAAATTGGAAGTCAGTAGAAAAAACATGTTGGACTTGTGTGAGAGAGTAGAGTGGTCCAGGTCTAGTCTCAGGGCAGCAGAGGAGATAAAGGAGCCCACAGCACCTGCAGGGGCAGCTGATGATGATGATCCTGGAGTTTTAGGCCCACAGATTGTGGGAGAATCAAGTGGCTGATAGCGCACCCCCAATCCCACTGAAAGCAGAGAACTACCTTGACAAGGAGTTCAGAAGTTATGTAAATGGCTGGGGAAATGAGCAAAAATTGAAAAAAAGAATCAAACTATAGAATCTTACTTTGGTGACAAGGAAGACCAAAATATACAAACAGAACAAGACAACAAAGTCAAAGCTCCTACGTCCCAAGCCTCCAAGAAAACATATGAATTGATCTCAGACCATGGAAGAGCTCAAAAAGGATTTTTAAAATCAAGTAAGAGAAGTAGAGGGAAAATTGGGAAGAGAAATGAAAATAATGCAAGAAAATCATGAAAATCACATCAACTGCTTGCTAAAGGAAACCCAAAACAATGGTGAAAAAAATAACACTGTAAAAAGACTAACCCAAAAGGCAAAAGAGATCAAAAAAGTCAATGAGTAGAAGAATGCCTTAAAAAGCAGAACTGGAGAGATGGAAAAGGAGGTCCAAAAGCTGACTGAAGAAAATAATTTCTTAAATATTAGAATGGAGTAGATGTAAGCTAATGACTTTATGAAAACTCAAGAAATTATAAAACAAAACCAAAAGAATGAAAAAATAGCAAAAAATGTGAAATATCTCATTGGAAAAACAATTGACCTGAAAAATAGAACCAGGAGAGACAACTTAAAAATTATCGAACTACTTGAAAGCCATGATAAAAAAAAAATAGCCTAGACATCATTTAAAAAAAAAAAAAATTTCAAGGAAAACTGCCTTGATATTCTAGAACTAAAGGGTAAAATAGATATTAAAAGAATCCACCAATCACCTTCTGAAAGAGATCCCAAAAGGAAAACTCCTAAGAATATTGTAGTCAAAGTCCAGAGCTCCTAGGTCAAGGAGAAAATATTGCAAGCAGGCAGAAGGAACCAATGGAAGTGGAAACACAATCAGGATAATACAAGATCTAGCAGCTTCTACTTTAAGGAATCAGAGGCCTTGAAATATGATATTCCAGAGGTCAAAGGAGCTAGGATTAAAACCAGGAATCACCTACCCAGTAAAACTAAGTACAATACTTCAAGGGAAAAAAATGGTTATTCAATGAAATAGAGGACTTTCAAGCATTCTTGATTAAAAGACCAGAGCTGAATAGAAAATTTGACTTTCAAACACAAGAATCAAGAGAAGCATGAAAAAATAAACAGGAAAGAGAACTCATAAGGGATTTCCTAAGTTGAACTATTCACATTCCTACATGCAAAGGTATTAGTAATTCTTGAGACTTTTGTCAGTATTAGGATAATTAGGAGGGATTACATAGACAGAGGGCACAGGATGAGTTCGATATGAAAGGATGATATTAATTGTATATATGATATATATAACATATATGAAATAATTAAATATAATTATATTTGTATAAATATAAAATAATATTAAGGAGTAAGAAAGGAATATATTGGGAGAAAGACAAAGGGAAAAATAGAATGGGGCAAATTATATCTCATGTAAAAGAGGCAAGAAAAAGTTTTTTTTAATGGAGAGTAAGAGGGAACAGGTGACAGCACAAGAGTAAACCTTACTCTCATCTGATTTGGCTTAAGAAATGAATAACATGCATATTCTATATGGTATGAAAATCTATCTTACACTATAGGTAAGTAGGGGAAAGGATAAGTGGGGGCACTGTGGGGATGATAGAAGAGAGGGCAAATGGGAGTAGTAGGCAATTAGAAATAACACTTGTGGAGGGACAGGGTCAAAAGAGAGAATAGAGTAAATGGGGGAAGGAGAGGATGGAGGGGAAATAGTATTTCACAACATGACTAATATGAAAGTCTTTTGCATGACTACACATCTGTAATCTGCATTGAATTTTTGCCTTCTCAATGGCAGTGGATGTGGAGGGAAGAGGAGAGAGAAAAGTTGGAATTCAAAGTTTTAAAAACAAATGTTAAAAATTGTTTTTACACACAACTGGGAAATAAAACATACAGGCAATGAGGTACAGAAATCAATCTTGCCTGCAAGAAAACAGAGTGTGATAGATGAGAGAGCAGATTTGGGGAAGGTATAATCTCAGGGTCTTGACCTGAATTACTTTCACCACTGAGGTAGTTCATCACAGCAATGCTGCTGGGTCCTGGATTTCTTATTTTATCCAAACCAACAATGCATCAGTTAGTCTCCTCAACCAATCCCAATACATTTCCTGCATAGAACTATTTCATTTCATCCAGTGACTTTTTCGAATTTGATGAAGGATGTTTTTCATCTAGTTTAATGCCTTTGATTGATTGATTACTTTATTAAAAATCTTTTCACCAGAGAAAGATGTCAGAGTTAGAACATCTTGTTTGTATTCCCATTCAATAATCTGTAGAGACTGATTATATTTAACTTTTATAAAATTCTATTAAGGTCTTTATCTTCTTTCTTGTTTGTATTTTTGCTATCTTTGTCTATGTGGTATATAAAAAGTTCAAGAGACATAGTTTCTGGGTAATTAATCATTTTATTAATCATACTAGCAATAATTAATAAAAGGGATCAGTAGCACTCTCTAATGCTAAAGACTCCTGTTGGTACTCGCTCAATGTCATGTGCCTTTGGAAGAGTGGGTGTTCTGAGGATAGCAATCAACTCTGATTGGTTAACAATTAATGCAAAGAATAAATGCTATAATGAGATGTTGACCCATTCTAATTAGGGACCACCCCCAGTCTCAGGCTATCTAGACAAAGAATCTACTCCCACTCAAACCTGAGTAGAATTCAGCTTAGATTAAATTCTTTCTAGGTTCTGTAATTGGGTGGAGCAACAGCTCCCACCCAGGATCAAAAGGCATATACTCCAGAGATTTGAGTAATCTCATCCATAAACAATGCCCTTCCTGGTCCCAATTCAATAATTGATTACTAATATAAGAGAAAATTATCATTTCTCTCAACTAAAAGGGATGCCTTGAGGTTCCTAGATTTAATATCCATTTCTCCCTGTAATTCAACTACCTTTTCCTTCAAGTGTTTAGGTTCTATGCCTTTAAATGTATCTATATTAAGTAGTAGTGAGAAATTCTAGCCCTTTCTGCCAGAGTCAGATTGCTGCATCTGCCGCTCAAGGTTGTAGAGTACCCAGAGAGGTTTATGGGTATTCTCTTTTTGTTGTGTTCATCATTCATTTTTCAAAGAGGACTATGACCTCAGAGAAAGGATGACTTGACTTGTACTTGGCTTTGTTTTGAGTGAGGTAGGGCTGTGCAAGGTCACCAGTCTCACTTCCTCTTCCTGAGCCATCTGGATCCAGTGACCAGATATTCATCAGGATGACTGGAGATGGCCCAAGATGCAATGGGAGACCTTGGCCTTTTTCAGGTATTCACTTTAAGTGAGGTAATGCCAATTCAATGAATAGACCTCTTTAAAAGTTGTCAGGGGGATGGCCCCTTTAACTGAAAAGAAAAAAATACATAAATCATGCCGGGAGGGGCAGGAGCCTCAGGATTGTTGTTCGGAAGAGAAACTTTTACTATTGATGTTCACTCTAAGCCAGGAGGGTCCAAAAACAGTCATTGAGTGGAGGTTGGGCAGGGACTGTTCCTTGTTCAATCGATGGGCTTCAGAGTGCATAAGATCTAAGCTTTTAGGGGAAGCAAGATAAGAAGGAATGGAGGGGATGGGGAGGGGAGGGAACAGTAATAGAGGGGAGAGAAGGTTACATGAAACTCACATAACCAATTGGTAAAGGAGAAATAGAATCTCAAGCCCCCACCAGCTATGTTCCTCATCAACATTGTTAGGGGCGAATGACTAGCAAGCTAGTTCTATTTATCCACTTAACATTCTGTGTCTCTTTAAAAGATATCTCCTTTAAAGGTAGTGCAAGAACAAAGTAGAAATATTTTCCCCCAATATCTTAGGTGCATACTTTCTACATACCATCTTGGCTTCTGAATAAGTAAGCTCAAAACCTAACTCAGCTCCTACAAAGCACTGGTCACACCAGTGTTACCAAGTTAATGTCCAAAGGTGGCGTTGCTGTCAGATGAGCCCTTCTCTTAGTCCTTGTCCCATTTGGACACTAGGACTCCCTCATCACCTAAAACAAAAGAACAAATAATGAGAAAAGCAAAGAACTCAGGTCTGTATTCACAGATTCACACAGGGACTCAGAGGGGAGAAAGTTAAAGGACTCTTTATAGCATTACCCAGGACAATATGATTTGGGAATGGTTATGAAGTGATATGAGTCTAGACTTGAGCAAGATAAGACAAGAGTTCACCTATCAGAGCTAAGGTGCCAAGGACAGAGTCTAAAGATCTGGCAGGAGGGAGGTGAGAATATTTTTAAAGATCATCTTGGCCAAGGTCTTTATTTTGGAGATGAAGAAACTAGTCCCAAAGAGTCAATATGATTTGTCACACAGTAAATGACAGAACCTGGGACTGAATCCAGATCCTATGAATATGAATCCACTACTTTTCCCATGATACTACTACATGATACTTTCTATTCCATAAGCCCATTTGGCAATGGGTAAAAGTTCTGTCAATTCACTTCAAGTTGATAACCATTTACTAGTCACTTAGTGGCCAACCATCTGGTGAAGAGAATCTCTGTACTTGAAAAGATTGTCCTTGACAACAGACATAGGTTGACACTCAGAGCCCTCCTAGCTTGGTAGGAGTAACCAGAATTCACACTCCACTAGAATCACCCTTGTAAACCCAGGTCACTCACATGCAAGGCATGGGGAAAGGACTTTTATAAATTTCATTTTTGTATGCAATTGCATAAATGTGTAACAATAAGGACAATAACAATATAACAATTATAATATTATATTATAAAATACAATAATACTAATACCACACATTCATATTATGCTTCACATTTTCCAAAGCTTTAATTTTATTCTTGCAACACCTCCATGCAATAGGCAGAAGAAGTATCATTATTCCCCTTAAACAAATTAGAAAAATGAGGTTTATTAAGGTTTAGCTGATTTTCTCAAAGTAGAACTGAGTCTTCTGGCTTCCAATGTTCTTTTAACTATAACGTACATGAAGTCATGTATGATCAATGTTAGAGAACGTATGCATGAATTACAAAGGAGTTGCATACATCTGTGTTAGAATAATGTCTAAAGATTTATAAATTGCTTCTCTACCACATTCCCCAAGAAATAGGAAGAGCAAGTAATATCATCACCAGTTTACAGATAAGAAAACTTAGAGAGATGGAGTGACAAGCCCCATGTCACACAGCCAGGACTCAAACCCAGGTCTTGGGATTCTAATGTAGTGTTCTCTCTATTTGGCCATGCTGCTAAGTCAGACTATTTTGGTTTTGTACACACCTCAAACACTGACTCTGCTTCTCAGTTATGAGAAGCTGTGACTTCAGGGTTTGCTTATAAACCACTTTCTGTTCAAAAGAGGAAGTGGCCAAGACTGCTTCAGGAGGTGATCAGGAAATACCAGTGCTGAAAGGCATTGCGGGTATCCATGCTAACGTTCTGAAGGTTCACTTACAAAGCAGCCTGTGTTCTGGGGCAAGCCAAGAGAGGACAGGGCTTATCAAAAGCCCATTCAGTGAGCTGCTCGTCAGTATCTGAAATGAAGTCAATGACTTGGCAGCACAAGGCTTTTCATGCTGCTTTGGGGAGACTGCCGTTTGTCACACCTGCCAGTCACCTTTGACAGCTTCTATAATGGTTAGTCCAGCATGTTTTGTTAGAAACCTTTGCACAGGACTGTGTTCTCTATAAGCCAGAGACTAGCACTCAAGTGGAGGGCAGGCTTTCCAAAAGCATATTTGTTCATGGAGCAGGCAACTGAACTACAAAGGATTATTGTAGCTACAGCTACCTTAAGGCAGTTTATAAAACTTCTCAATGTAAAAGTAGTGGAAACTCAGGTGAAGAGTGATTGATGTCAATCAGGTCATACCTTGCTAGATAACAAAAGCTCAAATTACATCTTAGATAGTATAGCCGTAAGGTAGAGCGGTCAATACAATCCTCAACTTATACATACTAGGCATTTGTTTCAAATTTAGAGAACTGGTTTGAATGGAATCATGCCTATCTCAGAAAGAAGGAAACTGAGGAGTTTCACAAGTATTTTATTTTATTCTATTTTATCTTAGTCTGTACTAGTGTTTACAAAAGTTAAGACTGGGCATTGGGAATTACTGAGGGAGTATAATGGAGATGGAAAGTAAGGAAAGGAGCAAAAAAAAAAGTTGCTTCTGTATTTTAAAAACTGAGACATTTTAGCACATATCCTAGAAGAGAGAAATGATATTGGGCAAAATAGGTGGCTGTCTGTCTGGAGCTCAACATGAGATGAGAGGCGATTGGCAACAAAGGACATTTTTAGTGTCACGTTTTATAAATGCATGTTTTTAATGTCAGAAATTCTACTTTCTATAAAGTATAGTAATTTCTTTTGCAATGAGTCATCTCTTTAACTAAACTCATGGATAGTCTATGTGCAACTGGTGGCCATACAATGTCAAGAAAATTGTCCCAGCCTGTTCAGTGAATCACTTCTAAAGGATAACTGGGGGGAGGGGATATAGACAAGTGTTACCCAGAATGATATGAATGAGAAAGTGGGGTACATCACTGGACAAACCTACAGCTCCTAGAAGGGTGCACATGAGCTCATAGTATAAATAATTCCAACGGGACCTTTGGAAAAGCCTAAGGGAAAATATCTTACCTATTGGCAGCATATTGGAAACAAGTGAAGTAGAGGCAAGAAGTAAGAGTGTTCCAAACAATGACCACACAGTAATTCAATTATGAGTTCTTTGGAGTTTGGGAGTAAACCAACTCATGTGTGACACAGTGAAGATAGACAATAATACACAAGAGGTATAATGTCCAAAGTCTGTGAGCCCTAGGGCACACATATTCACATCCTTGCTCTGAATTTCCATTTCAAAGCTAGAATGTTCTAGGTTTCTACCTCCTGTTTTATGGGGCAGCAAGATTCAAACCGAAAATGTAGAGTATTTATTTGTTCATTTAAATAACCAGATAAAAGGCAAAGTGAAATTCCTTAAGAATATTTGGATATCAAACGCTATAAGGACTTTTGCATTCTCTCTTTTAATGTCATGTCTTAGAGACACATGAAATCAGCAGTTATAGGAATTTAATGAAATCGGGGTAGCAAGGCAAACCAAGGACAATGAGTTAACCAACCATCCTATTAGCACCCACTCACATAGATTTCTTCAACAAATATCTCCTAAAAGTTCTAGTCCACTTCCCATTTAATTCCTCCCAAGTCCTAGTATATCAGGAGCAGTTCATAGCCTTTCTTATAGAGAAAGGATTAGTGTTCACCCAAGAGCTCTTCTCTCGCCAAAGTTTTCCCCTCACCCCCAACTTTTATTTTTCCAGTGAGAATACTCCTAGCTGTGCGATTTTGGATAAACTAGTTCACCTCTCTGAGTCTCAGATTCTCTCTAATGAGGTTATTGAACAAACCACATCTAAAATTCCTTTAAATTGTAAGTTCTATTCTAGGTCATGCAGGTAAATATTTAGCAACCAACTCCCCAAGGGAAAAAATGTATGCATGACACCCTTTAATATGAATTATTAACATTTTCTCCACAATTTTTATAGTCTACACAATCAACACATCAATAAATTATCTCCTGATTTGTAGCATTTGCCAATTTCTGAGGTGTAAATGTTCACTTCAGAAATTTAACAGTCGGTTCTCATGAACTGGTAAAAGAGTTGCTTCCAGGACATTCCTATTTTTATATACTCAGCATTTTCTTTACATACCAAAGTTCATGATACCTTAGTCCTTGCTACATTGCATTACCACCTTGGCCCACATAGCGTAAGTGTGAAAATGATACAGCATGGTCTCCCTTAGCCTTCCCTGTGAATGTGAGACACCTTTATACTTCTTGGGTGCTATTTTGAGTTTATCAGGTATTACCATCGCTAAATAAAACCCCCTTCCAGTAAATTTTTTTGAGAACCAGGCCAGACTTGACACGTAGTCATCAGTAAGAAGAATTTAATGAAAACAAGGTAGCAGGGCAATTCAAGGACACGGAGTTAATTAACCATACCCTTAGCAACTATTCACAGAGATTTTTTCAACATATATACCCCCAAAATTCTAGTCTACTCCCCATTTAACTCCTCTGAGGTCCCAGTATATCTAGAATAGGACATAACTAGTTCAAAACTCATAGCATGGGTGTTATGGGTGAGTATCCACAGTAATCTCTGTTAAGAATATTTCTGTTCAATCCCACAACAATGGCAAATGTTGGAACTTCTGACTTCTTGGTCTAGCACCTAAATGAAGTCCTCTTTCCATCTCTGCAAGAGGAATCTAAGAGTAACTGTTCCACTCCAACCACTGGCCTCAGTTCCTCCTTCCCAATAGTCATGGGCTCAGGCCTCTCCCCAAGAATTGCCATCTGTTCTGATGCTGAACTTTTTGAACCACCTGTTTTTATTATCAGCCTTGCAAATGCATCTTGACTTTTACCCTGCTGCTTATCCATGAAGACAACTGGGCAATTCCCTCAGCTCTACAAGTAAAGCATCCTCTATGTGCTGTCCCTCCCAAAGAGAATGTGAGCTCTTTGAGAGCATTTGTATCACATTAGTACAGCATTTGGATTCAAGCAAATGTTTAACAAGTGTTTTTTTTACTAATTCATTCATCACATCACCAAGAAGCTAAAGGATTAGACATTTTCTCTCATCTTCATGACCTCTTAAACCTCTCCAAAATAAGAATTATGTGTAAGAGATCAAAGAATTTCAACAGTCTACATAACTAGTCTAGAGCACCAAGACCCCAAATGAGGTAGCAACTCAACGAATTAAAAGCAGAGAAGGTTAATCACTAGTCTCTAACTGACTGACTCTATACTCTCTACCTTCCCACCTTCCACACTCCCATTTGTAGAGTTGTATAAACCCAGACCACTGGGATTACAATAGAAACCAAATCTACACCCACTTCTCCCAGTGCCAGGGAAATCCAAAAGATGGAAACTTATCCTTATTGAAATGGAAACACAGCAATACTCTGTGCTACAACAGAATTCAGACTGAGAACTGAGGGACTGGGGAAGGACATACTTGAGTGGGATTGTGTAGAATTCCACCAAGACTAAGGGAAAGAGTTTAGTATCCATCTTGGGCCATAACTGTTTCCCCCTAGATGGCACTTAGGGCAGAGACCAATGCTGGTAAAGTGTGATTTGTTCAGTGTGAGGGAAGGCTGAGAAAGCTTTGTAGTCTAGTTCCCAGGGAAACCACAATAAAGGAAGGAGTCAGAAAATGAGCTATAGAGGAATATAAGGGGAAAATGATGAAATTACCAAAGATCTCAGGAGGAAGAACACTTAATTAAAGACCTTGAGCATAAGTAGATAAGCCAACAGGGATAATATTAATAACATAAGGGAAAATGGCCTCCAGATCAGGTAAAAGTCCAGAGATCACTGAATGAATATTGCAAGACATGGAAAATGAATGAGTCAGAAGATCTTGTAGATTCCAAATATAAAGAAAGAATATTCAAATAGCACAACTATTCTGTACCCACCAGAAATCACAAGATGGAATAGAATAATGTGTTCTGAAATACATAGTTCAAGGTGCAATTCAAGATGACTTATCCAGCAAACTTGAACCTATCAATTAATGAACAAAGATAGACATTCAACAAAATAAAGGCAGTCAAACATTTCTATTATGAACACTGGACCTGAAGAAATCGTTCACTTTTTAAATATTACAGATTCAGGTGTATCCCCCCAAAAATGAACAGATGGGGCAACAAAAGAGCAACAAGAACAGAGAACAAGAACAAAATGCTTATTATATTCCAGGCAGTATGCTAGACTCTGATGGTATACAAAGACAAAAATAATATAATCCCAGGATGAGGAAACGGCCACATAGGTCCTTTTTCTTTTTTCTATACTCATGTTTGGAAGTGGTATTTTGTTCTCTAATAATCTTGCAAAGTGTTATTTCTGGGTCAAAAGGTATAGGCAGTTTAATAACTCTTTAGGCATGATTCCAGATTGTTCTCCAAAATGGTTAGATCAGTTTTAAAAAATGTTACATAACAACTTTATTATATATTTTAAAACAATGGCAAGATATAATACAAAATAGATTTTCAGTTTTATGTATATTGATTCTACTGTTATGGAAATGTTTGTTTTATTTCATAAATTAAAAATTAAGCAATTTTTAAATGGCTATCAAAAAGAAAACAGTGATAACCAATTTTCTTTAGAAATGTCCCTTAATTGCAACTGTCCCTCAAAGTAGAAGATGTGATAAAAGAAGAGTGAAGCACATGAGAAGTAATGGGGAGTGGTAGGGACCAAAGAGAAAGTAAAATTTAAAATCCTGTAAGACCATTGGTGATTTGGGATTACTGTCTGGAATCTGTACCTGTCCCATTGCTCATTTACCTATTACAATATAAGCTTTGATGATATTCAAATTTCCACATATTTCTTAATAAAGATTTCCATGTTTTCTTGGCTGAATTTCTTCTTTCTTCATTCGTTCATTCTCATAGTGCCTACTATACTCACTGTGCCATGCCATATGTTTGAGGAATTATAAAGGTAAACAAGAAAAAGTCAGCACAATTAAGGAGCTTACAACCTAGTAAGAGAGATAAAACATGAAAAAATAAAAATAATACAAAATACAACGTGATTCATATGAGAATACAAGAACAAGACCACATTTAGAATATAAATGCATAACGAAAAATTGCAGATGACAAGTGTAAACCCAGTGCTATGAGATCAAATGAAGGAATTATTACTTATTACTAGCCAAGAACACTAGAAAATGGCCAGTGACAGAGCCAAGGGGTAGCTGAGAATTCTTTGCGATGATGCCTGAAGCATCTCAGAATAAATTGTCCTGGTTTTAAACCAACTGACCAATCAATCAATTTAGTAAGTACCTACTATGTTCTATGTGCTAGATGCTAATGATACAAAGACAAAAATAAAAGAACTGCCCCCAAGCAGTTCTTACCCTACTGGGAGAAACAACATGTGCATAAGTAACATAGGGTTAGTCAATAAGGCCTAGTGCTTACAGCACACACAATACAACATGGTCTGACTAGTACCAGTTCATATGGAGGTTTGGTGGGTTGCTTTCAGGAATGTGTATTATAATGAAAGACCCTTTCCTTAATTCAGAGCACATGACTGCTTCCTGTTGGCCTCCTATAGAGTGATGAAAAGTCTTTTAACTAGCCACTAAGTTGGAATGCAAAATGCTTGAATGAACAAATAGAACTCTTTCCCTCTCCCTGGCTAATTTCCATTGAGGAGGAAGAAATGCTTTGGACCACTAGATAGGAAGAGAGGTAGCATCAAAAGAAGTTTGCATATACCAAGATATAGCTAATAATTATGCGAACAAAAGACATTCAAAGTTTACTTACAAACACATAGCACATCAATGAAATTCAGCAATAGATGTGTCACATGACAAACTTGACTCCTCCTTCCCTAGAAAGAGAATAAGCTATGTTCAGACTGGCAGGTAATACTTTAGATATGGTATTATGACATAGTAGAAAAAGTATAAAGCTTAGAGCCAGAAGAGACCTGGATTGGATCCTGCCTCTGAAAGTTCTTGCAATGTGCTCATGGGCAAGTTATTTGTCCTTTTACAGACTCATATCTTAAAAGGATATTACAGATAATATCTGGAGTACTCACCTCATAGAGTTATTATAAAGAACCAGTGAAAGAATGTATGCCAACTGCTTTGTAAAATTTAAATTACTATATGTGTCTATTATTAACTTGAAGTACAAAGTATGGGGCAGCAAGGTGGTGCAATGGATAGAGTGTTGCACCTGGAGTCAGGAAGACCTGAGTTCAACCCGGCCTCAGACACTTACTTGTTCTGTGACTCTGGGCAAGTCATTTCACCTTGTTTGCCTTATTTTCCTCATCTTCAAAATGAAATTGACAAGGAAAGGCAAACCACTCCAGTATCTTTGCAAAAAAAAATAAATACCGTATATGGAATCATGAAGAGTCAGACACGACTGAATAGCAACACAGATAAAGTGTAAACAAGAGACAGGGAAGGAAATACATTTAGTAAGCATCTATGTGCCAGAGAGCCAAGCTCAGTGTTTTTACTGAGATTTTCTTATCTGATTGTCACAAGAACCCTAGGAGATAAGTGCTATTATTGAAATTCCTGTTACAGTTAAGGAAACTGAAGTAAGCAAGTTTAGTGACTTGCCCAGGATCACAGAGTTGGTAAGTGCCTGAATTCAAATTTGAACTCGTGTTCCTGATTCCAGGCACAGGGCTCTACCCACTGTGCTCCCTTAGAAGAAGGTATAAAGAAGGACATAAGCATAAGGTACATAATATGTGTAAAGAAAGCAAAAAAAAAGAAAAAATAGGAAAATGCAAAGCAGGAGAGTAGCCTCATCAGAGTTGTGCTTTAGAAAAATTAATTTCATTTTATCCTCCTGACATTCCTCTGAGGAACTCTAGATATTATCTACTTTTTAAAAATGAGGCTTGGAGAGGTCCAATTTAGCCAGAAAGCATGAAGAGGAAGAGAGTGAGATAAAGATGGGTGGGTACGTTAGAGTCAGATTGTGTAAAATCTTGAATGCCAAACTAAGGAGTTTGTTCTTTAATGTCAAGATGCTGTCATGCTAAGAGTTGTAAAGATGTTCCACCCTTATAACTGTTGTAACACTCCCCTCATCAGCACCAACCTTTACAAGGGGGAAATTGAAGGATGACAAGAAGTATAAATGCCACTTGCATATGAATAACTTACTAGTGCCAGAAACCAGCCATTATCAGAGGGTATAATAAAGTAGATGAATCACATAATGGGAATAAGTTGACTGCAGCACATTTCAAAAGATATTCTACATTAATGTCTTATCAGAAAGAGAGGTGGTATGTACATGTGGAAAACAACAAAGGAGGGATGAGAGACAGACAAGTCAGTGTTCCATTAGTAATATCCAACAGAGATAAAGATACGGGAGAAGATGTGTGGATTCTGAGTCAACTATCTATGGAAGAAGATATAGACAAGAATCCCGTAGGATGAGAAGACAAGGAGGGAGTCCATGCAGAGATGAGCTCACAGATCTCAAGAAGTGTTGGAGAGTGGAAAAGCAGAGAGGGCATTATTTGTCATGAGCGGTATGATGAAGGGCTTGTCAAGGAGATGAAAAAAAAACTGGAAAATGCAGGGCTGCAATGCTGGTGATATTTTGACCTTGAGTCACTTCTGTGATCACTATGGTTTATTTGTGTTTCTGGAGGTAGAAGTGACAGTATGTATAATGCTCGTGTCAGTCAGGGTCATGCCCCATGTTGCTACTAATCATGTGCACGCAAAAACACATACACACACACATATAGTATTTGTGGTGGTTGAAGTAGTAATGAACTAACTAGTCTTGCACTGCCTCTTTGTAGAGTACTGGTTAAGTTTGCTCTTATTTCCCGTCCATAGAACAGGATGTCTCCATCAGTAGTTGTCTTGTGCAGCATGGAATAATGTAAAGAAGACTGGCCACCTTAGGTTACATCCTTTCTCAGATATTTTTTAGCTATTGGATCATCTGTCAAAGCCTCAGCATCCTCCTCTCTAAAATGGTGATAATCATACCACATTGGTGCTATCTTTCTCATGGGATTGCTCTGTTATTGTGAGGAAAGAGCTTTGCAAAACCCAAAGTACTACATAAATGTGAGTTATTTTTTGTATCTCAGACAGTAAGCAAAAGACAGCCATGGACAAGACCTTTTAGGCTCTCTTGGTCTCCTTTTTTGCATGATAGAAATAGATTAGGTGACTGCTCTTGTTCCTCTCTATTCTAGATCTTTTTTTAACTATTAAATTTACAAATTGGGGTAATATTGTAAGAAAAGTTAACCTGGACTTTTATAAGCCTTTAATAAAATTCCTCAATGTTATTCTTGTGGGAAAAGTGAAGAGATGTCACATGTAGCCTAGTGGGCTATCTCACAGAAAGGGGATTCATGACCTGAGTTTATCCTGGATGTAGCCTGACCCAAAAGAGAGATCTCAGACTTTTCTTGAATTCTGATTTATTATACCCACCCCAGAGCAGAAATCTGAAGAAAATTTATGAAACAAAGCTGAAATATGGTAGAAATTCTTCTAATTATCTTGAGCATGTTGCTTAACTTCTCTGGGTCTCAGTTTCTCCATCTGTCACGGGAGGAAGTTGGACTAGATGACCTCTGAGAACCTTTCCAGCACTGTATGACCTTGTGATCTATTGTGATTATGAACAAAACAACTTCATCAAACAGTGAGAAGTGTTGGGGGAAGGTAGGAAGGGGAAGGCAAGTTTGTGCCAAAAAAAAATTTGACAGGAGTCTCAGTTAAGTCAGATCATCATTAGAGCATTTCAGGATGAATCTAGAAGGAAGACGAAGACAACAAACAGAAAAAAAATGGAAAAGAAATGTCAAAATTTTTCTCTCGTTTCTCTATTCTCATCGTTGACCTCTAAGGACCCAATTCCTGGAGTACTGACTGAGAAAGGAGAAAGGATGACAAAGAAAACCAAAAGTTAAGAACAGATCAAACCAAAAACACAGAGAGGACTTCCCATGCCAGAGGTAACATAATTTGGATGGGATTGAAAGATAAATTCTTTATATATCTGAAAAAGTGGAAGTTATCAAATGCTTAGGGACAGGAAGAGAAGCTGCAAACATGATTTTACTAATGTTGTTCTTGAAAAGTTAAGAGAATATTAATGATAGATTCAGATTCTTATTTTTCCTTCTTTCTGAGAATACCTATGTATGGCAGGTATTATTGATGAATAATTGAAAAAGGAATAAGAAAGCCTTTGTAGGCTTTTATATCCTATAAGCTATTATCCTATAAGCTATTATATCCTACAACAGACCACACTACTATTGCCATACAATTGGCAGGCAGATGTTTTTACTAAATACTTTTTTTCAAAATCTGAGTAGCATCCCTTTTCTACCTGAGCTATTTCTGGTGGTGAGTATGTGCTGAATAAAGGTACTTCTTTTATCTGTTTCCCACCCCTACAATTTAGACTGCTTCCCAAGCTCCTCACAGGAATTCTGCCTGACATGCCTGACCTATGACACTGTGTCAAATCATCTTAACTTATAAACTCTGGACTATTAGGGGTCTGACACTTCCAACAGCCACACCTACTTCCCAATATTCCATTTAGGATCTGTAAGGAGGAAGGATTTGGAGCATAAAACTGTGTCCCAAGAAAAGAGACTATGTCCCTAACAGATACTTCCACTGGGATTAAAAAGCTTGTCCTGAACCTCATTTCCTCCTGTTCAACTCCCCCATAACCCAAATCTCATAAGCAGAGCCAGTAAAGAGGGATTGGGGTCACATTGGCCAAAAACATACTTCTCCCCTCTCCCAAATCCCTTCCTGGGATTATGTGTATTGAGCATAAGCTAAGTAAAATAACTATGCAATTAAAATATTAGATTTCTCTAATATGTAAACCAAACTGTACAACCCCCTCAGTCTTACAAAAATTGATATCAGCAAACTGTATCTGAATCTAAAATTCTGTCTGTCCTCTCACAATTAACAAATAATGGCATAGTGGGTAGAAGGTGGAGTCAGGAAGACTCAGGTTCTTCTAGAGAGGCATCTTAGCTTTGAAAGCATAGATTGCTCACCTAGACTCTTAGTGCCTCAGGCAACTCTGTAAAACCAAGAATTACAACTCAGTTAAAGCTAGACGGCACAATGGATAGAGTACTAAGCCTAGAATCAGGAAAACGCATCTTTCTGAATTCAAATCAGGCCTCAGACACTTATTAGCTTATGACTCTAGATAGATCACTTAACCCTGTTTGCCTTAGTTTCTCATCTGTAAAGTGAGTAGGAGAAAGAAATGGAAAACCATTCCAATATCTTTGCCAAAAAAACCCCAAATGGGATCACAAAGAATTGGACATGAAAGAAACAACAATGGCCCATCTCCATTGATGGAGGGAATTCCACAGAAGGGAATTTCTGGTATTGATGAACTCTCAAGTCTATGCCCATCTGGTTCCTTCTCATAATGACGTGTTAAGCATTGGTTTATACAAATAGAGAAAGAAACACTGCTGGAGCTGGGGGAAAATGTCAGAAGGTGATAATGATACTTCTGGGTATACAGAAAAACTTACTAGTTTACCTAAGTTTGGGCAAGTCAATGAAACAAACAGAACATTGGTCCTGGAGATTTTTTTACCTCTTTACTAGACCAAACTATGAAAACATCCTCCTCCTCATCCCCATTCCCATTCCACAAACAGAATGGTTCACTTTTAGAACAAACAAATTTTTGCTTGATTCTTTTGACGAATACTGAGCACCCTGGTCTCAATATTCACCACTTCTTCTCAAATGTTTCTGACATAAGACATGGGCTTTATATTTTTCTATCAACAGAGGGGCTATTAACATTTTGGGGTCTTTTCAGAAGGTTGCCAATGGGAAAATGTCAATTTTGGAGAGATTTAATAGCTTTTAACAATTTATTCCAGCAGTAATACATTCACAAACTATAACACTGTAACAGGAATTTATCTTAATTGGCCTATGCTAATAACTTCTATTTCTTTTCTTTCCCTGCTCATAGTTTAATCAAGCTTCAGTAGTCACATTATCACCACTTTATACTATCTTGGATTTAAATCATAATGAGCTTCAAAGTTGCTGCTACTTGTTTCCCTCAATTTCATGAAAAAAGTTTTGGCTTCTTTTTCCGTGGAGGAAAATTGCTCTCCAACTCCTGCTTTCTTTTTATTCTCAGAAGCAAAGGCAAACTCATTACAAAACCAAATGTTTAAGCCTCCCACACAGAAGAAAGATACCTTCATTTAACTCAGAGAAGTCTTTTGAGATAGAAAGCTGTAGTTCATAGAACCGCAGACCAAGCAAGGCATACAGCGCAGATAGGGTAACAAAACAAAATAAAAGAAATACTTCTGAGATTTCATTGTCTGCTTCTGAATTCTTGATTGAGGGAAGGAGCATATTTCATCGTCACCAAAGCCCAGCTATTTCTGGGGTGGTGTGAGATCAAAGGGTCCCTGACTAAATAAACCACTTCTTTCACAAAAGAAACCTAGTGAATCACATTGCTGCCCATATTAAAAATCTTTCCCTCCCAAAAGCCGACACAACCCAGGTCCCACTTAGGGGTACATCCAATCCTCATTTATGAAAAAGATTTCCCCATTCTCTTATGGTTTTAAACAAAGCCAATGCAGTTTACCACAGAAAGTAAATTGCATCATTCAAGTGAAAGAAACTCAAGGAAATTTTAGTAGAAAAATCTATAATCAAGATGAAAGATCAAGTACTTCAACTACTAGCCCTTTCCTTACCAAAAATGATAGAGGATGTGTTTAAAATCAAAAAGGGACCAACTAATCTCACCTCATTTCAAAGAGTTGAAATTGAATCCAAGAATTGTTCTAGTGGCCCAAGGTATTACAAGTAGTGAGCAGTTACTGACAAAACCACAACCAAAAAATGTGAGGGAATTCAAACGGAACATAGCAAACTCCTCTTAAAGGCAAAAATTGTTTTCCATTTTAGTTTTGTAAAACCAGCACCTAGAACAGTGTCTTGGACTTTTTCAGGGGGTGAGATTGGGAAATTCTAGTTTATAAACTTCTTTCACCATTTGTTTCAGTTGTGTCCAATTCTCTGTGGCTTTATTTGGGGTTTTCTTGGCAAAGATAGTAGAGTGGTTTGTCATTTCCTTCACCAGTTCATTTTACAGATGAGGAGACTGAGGCAAAAGGGGTAAAGTGACTGGCCTAGTATCAAGTGACACAATAAGTATCTGAAGTTCGATTTGAACTCAGGAAAATGAGTCTTTCTGACTCCAGGTCAGGCCCTCTATCCACTGAGGCATCTAGCATCAGCAACTTCTGCTAGCTAACCACTGAGAGATTAAGTTACTTTCCTGACATCACAGAACTGGTGTGGGACTGAGAACCCAAATCTTTCTGACTTCAAAGTCAGTTTTTTCTCTACCCTCATGCTACCTCTCCTCTTTACACGTATTAGGTGTTTAATAAATGCTCCCAACCTTCACCAAAACAGGAATATTCCCAAGTGGTCATCCTGCCATCCATTGTGCATCACTGAAATGTAACTCCCTAGGTAACCAATATAACTTTTGTACAGCTATAATTCTTGAGATTCTGCTTTTCTACAACTACCTAGCACTCATTGACATTGGTTCTGCCCTTTCATAAATTCTAGGCAGCTAGGCAGCACAGTAGATAGAGCACTGAACTTAAAGTCAGGAAGACCTGAGTTCAAATTCAACTTTAGACACTTATTAGCTAGGTGACCCTGAGAAAATCATTTAAACTTGCCTTAGCTTCCCCATCTATAAAATGAGGAAGATAATAGCACCTATCTTTCAGGATTGTTATGAATATCAAATAAGTTAATAATTATAAAATGCTTAGCATAGGACCTGCGCATAGTAAACACTATATAATAACTTGTAAATTCTTAACTGTCTTCCACATAACAAGCCTTCAAATAGTTGAATATCCTTATCATATCCACCCAAAATTTTCTCTGCTTCTATTGCTCCTCCTGGATGTGTGATGTCTGTGTCTCAGCAGCTCCTGTATCCATATAGATCAGGTAGCAATGATCTTCAGTAACAGTGCTCTTTGGCAGCAGGACAGCTTTTAGCAGAGTGTGATTTGGGGTTGAGTTGATCTCAGCTCTAGAGAAAAAGTTTCACTTCTTATGTCAATTACCAGCAAATTACCAAGTAAATGTGATTTTGAAGGGTTAGGGAGTATTAGCCATGATACATGTAGCTGAATTCATAGAAGGTCTTTCTGAGCTCATGATTTGTCTTTTGTCCTGATTGGCCTTGTCATGGCTGTGCCAGGCAATTTCTTATAATTAACCCAAGGATGACACCTACATAGCAACCTTGGGGGGCAGCTGTCATCCCAGAGAGGGCAGCCAGTCCACTGCAGGTGTAAATAATCATCCTAAAAATGACATTTGGAACAATCCATAATTGGAGAGGTAAGAAGAAATACTACAAAACCTATACAGTAAGATTTCTCACAGAAGCTAACTTAGGGCAAAAAAAAATGTAGGACTTAATATTTTACCAAGACATTGCAAGCAGTTATATTTCAAAGAAGAATATAATATATGCTTTAAATAGAAACTGAATTAAAAGCTTCACCATTCCATATACAAATCTTTTTTCTGTCCTTTGTATAGACGAAGTCCATCAGTCAAGAAAAATTTATTAAATGCTCATTGTGTGTCAACCACTATGTTAATCTCTAAGAATACAGAGACAAAATGCAGTCCCTTCTTTCTAAGAGTTCACATCCTAATAGGGGAAACGGTATGTAAGCAGAAGTGAAGGCTCTAGCAGCCGGGATAACCAGGAAAGGTCTGCAGAAGGTAGCTTTTTTTGAGGTAAGTCCTGAAGGAAGTCAGGTAATCTAGAAATAGGAAGTGAGGAGAGAAAGCTTTGCAGGCATGAAGATCAACCAACACAAATACACAGACTTGTGAAAATAAAGCATCGTGTATAAGGAATAGCGTATTTGTTTATGATTGTCGATTTTTTTTCTTATTTCTCGTTTTATTTTTCCCAATTACATGTAAAAACAATTTAGCTTTTTTTCAAATTTTGACTTCCAAATTCTCTCTCTCTTCTCCTCCCCTTCATTGAGAAGGCAAGCAATTTGACATAGATTACACATGTGTAGTCATTCAAAACACATTTCCATAGAAGACATTGTGAAAGAAAACAGACCAAAAAAAACCAAGAAAAATTAAGAAAGAAAAAGTATCTTTGATCTACATTCAGGCTCTACCAGTTTCTTTTCTGGAGGTGGACAGCACTTTTCATCATAAAGTCCTACAGAATTATCTTGGATCATTGCATTACTAAGAATAGCTAAGTTATTCATAGTACATCTACAACAAATAGAACACTTATTAAGCACTGTGTGCCAGCTATGGCACTAGGCAGCAGGATAATTGATGGGAAGGATAGTGTAAAGGTAGCTTCAGGTATAACGGTCCCTGTAGTCTCACAACATTTGTCTGGAATCACATGGAGGATGAAAAATGAATCAATAATGAATCATTTGTTTAAGAGGCAGTCTATACAATAAAAGGAGAACTGACTCTGGAGATAGAGGGTCTAGGTTCAAATACTGACTGCTACTTACTATCAATGTGGTATTCATCAAGGCATTTAATCTTTCTGTGCCTCAGTTTCCTCATCTGTAAAATGGAGAGGTTGGACTAGATAGCCTCTGATGTCCCTTCCACCTCTATCCATGATCCTATGTTTGCAATTTTAACAATCTGTATCACAGTACTACAATATGCTACACCTGATCAGAAGGCAAGAGAATTAATAACATTTATATAGCACTTTAAAAATTTTTTATAAATAACTTTTATGTAATGCTTACTTTGACCCAGACACTGGGTTAAGTAATATATGAAGCAATATATTCTTACTGTTTATAATTATTAACTCATTTGCTCCTCACAGCAATGTTGCAAGGTAGATGCTATTGCTATCCTCATTTTGGAGATAAAAAAACTGAGGCAAACAGGTTAAGTGACTAGCCCAGGGAGACATAGCTACTACCTGAGGTTGTATCTGAACTCAGTTCTTCCTGATATGAGGCTCAGTGCTCTATCCACTGTGCCATCTAAGTATCTATTCGTCTTCAGCTCATAGCTCTAGGTTGTATGGGAAAGTAAGACATACCTGATGATCCACCTGTATTGGGCTTTCCCCTATTTCACCCCAAAATTCTGAGTTTATTTCAATGCAGAGATTTCTGGGCATCAGTCCATCTCTTTTCATTAAGGCCATCTATCTGCTTAATTTTCCCAAACAGATCCTTCTCCCTAATTTACAAAAAATCCCTCTCTAGGCAGGATAGAAGGGTCCTTGCCCAACCACAGTAACTCTGCACTGACCATGTACGTACAAACAAACTTGGTGCAGTTCTATGAACAATAACATGCCTATTTCCTTTTAGTAACGGTTAAAGTGCAATTGAAAGCAGGAATTGGAATGTGTTACCTGGGGTAAAGGGAAGCAGTTATTCAAGCAGAAGTTTGGCTAGTTAGATTCCTTTTTGGTAGAAATGGATGACGCTGAATAGTTTGTATTTGATACAAGTTAGAAATTTACCTCCCTTCCATCTCCTCAGTAAACCTGCCTACACTATTAAGTGATGCAAGGCTAATTGGAACAAGAACTAAAAAAAAATTGTTTTAGAGTTAAAATCCTGGATAGATTACAGAGTGAGAATTATGTTAGGGACAGCTCTCCCCTAGTCACATCAAACAATGTAAGAGGCTCAAAATTCAGGAAAAATCAACAATTGTAGGAAGAGGGAAATAGATCATGAACACAGGGAGATAACAGGCAACCTACAGAAGGAGAGAAAGGTGAAGAAGGATCCAAGGGCAAGGGCTTCTCAGAGGACCTCTCCTAGCAGTATCCTGGGGAAATTCTCCATTTAACCCTTCATTACCAAGCCCAAGGAATCATCCTTAAAATTAACAAAAGGCAGTTAAATACAGGAAGACATAACCCAAAGACTGTAACTAGAAAAGCTGGAGAATGGACTTTGATACTACAGTCAATTGGAATACACCTGCAACAGCATCTCAGCTCATCACCTTCATTCTCTGAAGAAAAGAGATCTTGCCTATTCCCACTAGTCTGAGAGAACAAAAAATAGAGGATCAAGAGATAGGAGAGGTGTCTTAAATGAAAAGGTTTGGGAGCAAACATAGTTTCAACAAAGGCATAGAAAAGTTAACAGAATAATTAACTAAAATACCCAAAAGCTGAAAGAAGGAAAAAAAAATTTTTTTTAAAAATAACTGTCTCAATGGAGAGGCATTATGGGCTAGATCTATAGTCAAAGGATCCAGCTGAAATTTTTTTCTCTGCCATTTATTTTATGTATGAACTTGGGGAAACTCTGTAAATTCTCTAAAACTTAGTTTCCTCACCTGGAAAATAAAGATGCTTGAGTAGATGACCTCTGAAGTCTCTTTCATTTCTTGAAATATGATCTAATTATCCTATGACAAGTACATCAAAGCAAAAGAAAGTGAAACAAAATCATTTGAAGAAGGGAAATATTTTACACAAAAAAAATGTCCAAAAGAACTGATAAATAGAAGGGTGTATAGAATAATTTTGCATATATATATATTTGTGACTAATGGTAGCCATCTCTAGGGTGAGGCGGGGTAAGGAAGGGAAAAAAGGAAATTTATATGATAATTTTGTTGTATATTTGAAAGAAAGAGCAAGTTGTACATAGCAGATTTATGGTTTCATATGCAGTCATCTTTTTTATTGTCCTGTGATCTGGAAATGCTTGTTTAGTTCCATAAACTAAAAATAAAATAAAAAAATAAAGAACACCAAAAGTGAAACAATGTTATTATTACTGGAAACCTCCAGAATGGTGGAGAAAAGCAATCAAAGGATTAAGAGAATATCTCAAAGAAATGTGGCCAGATATTAGATGTCTTAAGAAAGAAATAGACAAGTTTAACCAGAGCTTAGTGAATTAAGAACAATGAGAAGAAAAACTCACCCAGTTAATTATCTTAAAAAGAATATTATAGAATTGGAATGCAAAAATTCAGAGGGAGAAGGAAAAGCAATAGAAAAATAATTTTAAAAACAAGATTGCAAGAACATATTTAAGAACTTTCCAAAGCAATAATAATGAATTTGAAAATAGGGTGTGAAAATATTAAGGATTGCAATAATTTCATTAAGGGACCATATAAAAGAAAGTCCAAATACATTATTCCAAGAACTCAAACAGAAAAATTGTCCCAAAATATTGGAAGGAGGGAAAGTGTATATTGAGAAAACACACAGAACACAAGAAGGAAAACCCAATGCTAGCTTATAAAGGAATACCATAAATCAAGTTCTCTATATCATCAAAGAAGAAATTTTACCTAAAGGAAAAATTCTTTCCAGAGAATTAATTCCAAAATTCCAAAAAATTAAATTCCAAAGAATTTAATCAAAATAAAAGATTATTATACTGTGACTATAAGAACTAAAAGGAGAAATTAGAGCATGATATTACAAAAAACAAAGGAGATCTATTGGTAAATCAAATAGTATAACATACAAAAACTTAAGCATCACAGAAAATAATTGGATGTTCATCAAAGGCAATGAATTAGAATCATTCCTTTAAGAGAATTCAGATGTGAGTATTCTGAGGGAGAAGAGATGCAAAAGAGGGGCAGATCTTTGAAGGAAGAATCAAAGTAGGGAACCACAAGCAAGCAGCCCCATCACTCTGCTAAGAGGGCTTTAGCACCTCCAGAGGTGCTTTCTGGAAAACCAGCTCCTTTTTTTTGTAAGACAGGGCCATTACCTTTGGTGCTAATTTCTACTAAGGGGAAAAAAATGTTGGAACCTGAGGCAGGGACCCTATGTCAAAAAGAACTGAACAGGAAATAATAAATTTTAAGCCTGCGATTTCAAAAGGGACAACCAATGAGGGAAAAGACAAAGAAAAGGATTGGACCCCTAAGAATTAGCAAGCAGTTAATTAGCAAGCATTTCTAAGACCTTACTAATACCAGATATTGTGCTAACATCTGGAGAAACAGAAAAAGGGCAAAAACAGCCTCAACCTCAAGTTGCTTACATATTGATAAGTGAGATAAATTTGAATAAACTAGGTAATTAAAGATACAGAACAGAAGTAAAATAACCTTAGGAGGAGAAGGCTCTAGCCTTCCAAAGCATCAATGGTGCAATTTGAGCTGAGTCATTAAGGATGTCAAGAGGTGGAGGTGAAGACAGGGAGTATTCCAAGCTTGAGGGCCATGTGAGCAGGGTAATAAGTAGACCAATACCACTGGAACGAGGGGAGTGAGAAGAAAAGAAAGGCAGGAAATGCCTGGAAGAAAACTTTATATTTGATCCAAGATGGCACAGAGATGGAGTTTATTCAGCAGTGGGGAGATGTGGTCAGGTCAGCAATTTGAAAAAATGAATGCATGAAGCACTTTGTGGGACTGCACAATAGGCAGTTTACATTTTATGTTTTCTCTGCACTGTCCAGATAATTCACATTAGGTCCTTGCTTTCTGTAAAACCAGGACAGAAGTCCAGCTCATCCTCCTGCTGCGGGTCATACTCTTCTGCTGTTGTCAGTAAGGTCCAAAAGAAGAAAGAACTCTGATAGACATTCTCAGAGCAAAGAAAGCAAACCCCTACATAAATACTTTTGGAAAAAGCAGGCATCAGAAAGCAAAGCAAAGGTTAAAAACATCAACAGATGTGTCCCATGTAACCAAGTTGTTTATTTCTATGCGGAGTCTATGTAATGGCTTAGATCCAAGGATGCAATCAAAGGGCCCTGTATCAGTGATATTCTCATTAATTCAGCTAACAATATATCAACAAAGAAGGGTCAAACAAATGTTGAATCATGTGGAGTTGTTTCGGGAAACAGATGTATTTATGATGGCAATTCAAGACCCCCTTATTGGCATTTGAAATTATAAAAGGGTTATCCTTAAAAAGCCTGAATTTGTTAATCAATGTAGATTATCCAAGGAAATGGGAGAAATTTTGCAACTTATCACTGAATGTTGTAAAAAATGTAGCACCTATGAATATGTAGCAATTTACCTGGGGACTAGAATTTTAGATTAGAAGCTCACTAACCAATGGACTCAGCAAAGACTAACTAATGACAAATCCCAGTACTACAAATACAGACCTCAAAATTCAACCAATAAACTATCCTGGAAACATTACCATCGTCACAGATCAAATTTGCTGCCCAACATCATTTGGAAATAACATTTATTCATCAAAAAAACTTTAAAACAATGTTTTTGATAAATGTTATTTCAAATATTCATGATCCTCAATGTTCATGAAATAATAAGCTTTTAAAATAATTAAATATGGCAGAAATCAAAAGCATCCAAAACTAAATAGTAAGCATAGGATCTTTGTTGTCCTATATAGTACTGGAGCTGTTACGAGGATGATTTCATTAAGCCTCTAAAGAATGATCTTATACAATAATACCTTTATTCTACTACACTCTCATTAACAAAATCGTTTTAGCTCTCATTTCATTCACAGAAATAAAAATTAACATTTACATAGCACTTTAAAGTTCGTAAAGTGCTTTACAATTCCGAGAGATAAGTGCTATTGTATTCTCCACAGTATAGATGGAGAAACCGAGACTGAGACAGGTTAACTTGCCTAGGATCACAAAACTAGGAAGAGCCCGAGGCAGGATGTTAACTAATGTCTTCCTAACCCAAAGTCCAGTACTTGATCCATTTGACACCTAGCTCCCTCATTTCTCCTAGGAAACTGGTATGATTTTTCTTATATTTGTTCTGGAATTATTCTGTTCTGGATTTGTGACTTGAATATCCCTATCAACATGATAGTTCTTCGTGGTAGATTCTTTTTTTTTTACTCATTCTTTTAGCCTCACTTACTGACTTTGGACTTTCCTATTTTGTATTCTGTTGGATCCAACTGATATTTCCTCAGGGTATTATCATTTTATTCAAGTGTCTTAGGGATACTTGGGAGCCCCAGAAACCTGCAAGTTTCAGTGTAGTCTGGTCTGAGCTCTGATCTGGGTTTAGGTCTGAGAAACACAACTGTGTGCTTGACTCTGGTTGAAGCTCCAGTGGATTGCTCCATTGTTAACCATCTAGAGCATCTGCAAGTTTCAGAATTCCAGTTACAAGTTTTCTTTTTCCCTGAGCTCCCTACTCTGGTTATTCTACCACAGGCTTCAGATTGGGTTGGGGATTAGATCTGAAACCCTACTATATTCCCAGGTTTAGAGTCACACAGATCCTGCCTGCTCTTTTGCCGGCTCCTTGCCCATGGCTCACCCATTACTACTACTTTCCCTGGCCCATCATCCCTAAGGGCAGGTCCCTCATTCTCCACTCAATCTGTGACCCTGCTCAGAGATACAAGTAACAGAGCTGCCAGATCATACTGTTCCTCCTCCCACACACACCAGCAGGACCCTCTGGGCTGGATCTGGGACTTCTTCTTTCTCTAATGCTCAACTGTAAGTCATTGTTCAAGTCCTCTGGCTGGAACATATGGTGTTCTCTTGGCTAGATCACATCCACAGAGTCCACAAACCTCTCTGCCTCCTTATGTCAACTTAAAATGAAAAAGAAATGACTCACTGTGATATTTTTTTTTCTTGGATTTCCCCATCAAGACTCAGTCTGATACATTTTCTAGATATTTGTGGAATAGTTGTGAATGAAAGCCAGGCTGTGCTGCTTCCTTCTTCTATACCATCTTGACTCATTTCAGTTCTTCTAGTATTATATCAATTCATTGGTCATTGGAGAAATCTTAAATTCAAAGTACAAGTCAAATCAATATCTATAGATGGCCTAGAAACTTCATCATCCTTAGCCCTTTCTGTGACTCCATCACAGCCAGTGATGATGTAGAAGATGCCCAAACAGGAGTGAAGTTGATTTTATCTTTTCATCTCTTCAATAAGATGCAATGACAAAAAAAATCAGCGTCTAGTGACCATCTGACTGACAATAAGCCTCTATGGGCTGACACTCAGGCAGGAAATACATTCTTTTGCATGAATCATATTCAAAACCTTTCCTGTAACTTGGTAGAACCTATTCTCTACCCGTTGTTACCTCCACACCATAATAAGGCATTTGAGTAGGACTGTTGTGAAGGACCTTTTCCATGTGTGATGAAAATAAAATACCACCAATAAACTTCTGTCTGACTTGCTTTTGGAGGGCGGGGTGTGGGATTCAGGAAGATCATATAGGTGTGGGGTAGATGGCATATTAGCTACACTTTAAAGAAAAATTCAAAGCCCACAATCAGGTGAGATATTAGACACGCTGCAGAATATGCATTTGTTCTCTACTTCTATTTGTTTTCTAAGACCAGTGCCAAGTAGACATGAAGAAAAAAAAATATTTATCAAGAATCCTCTTGTTATAACACACCTGCCTTCAAGGTTATGAGTTCGATGTATTTTCCAATGTGAAAACAGGGGGAGTAAAAAGCTTTGGCCAAATATTATGAAATCTTTGATCAGCAATTCTTGCCTAAGTTAAAACACTCAGAAAATAGTTATTTCCATTCTGCTAAATTTCTAGGTCTCATTCAGAGAATAATATCCAAAGCTGCAGAATTTGAAAGAACCCAGAATTCTATAGTCCAACCAGGATCCTCAGTGAGAATTACTGGTCTTTTCAAAGTAGATATTTCTAATTAGGAAGCTGCTTTCTATTCAGGGCCTGATGGTAATCAGGCTTACTTTCCCTTATTCTGTATGACCCCCCTCCAAGGAACAATAGCAAAATGCAAAAAGAAGATGAGATCTTGCCAGGAGGTCGTTCTAGGGAGGTTGCTTCATGGAATGATACTGCAGGAATTCCACAGGGGGAATAAATCCACACACTTCAGTAATAGTGATAGAAAGTGTTCTCAGCAGACTTATTCCACAGCCAATGGGGCTAGCGTAACCACCTGTCAGATTCACAGCTTTAACTTCAGTTTTTAGAAAAATAGCACATTCCTTCTCTCCCTCCTACTGAGAGTGAATCACTCTTGCCAGCTCTCAAGCAGAGAGAGTTTGGCTAGGCTGGTAGCATTCAGCTACAGTCTATTAAACTGAAGCTACCTTTGAAGCTGGTTAACAAGAAAAATCTCAATTTTCATATCTTTAAACTCAGATTCAAGGAAGAAGTCAGTGAGAAGTATTTTCAATTTGCCTATTTGAATGTAAGGCATTTATAAATTCTTGAAGATACTCAGATCAAAACAAAAAAAAATACAATGAAAGACCATTGTCCGTGCCCTTTGCTATTTCAAATATGGAAAAATAATTTTTAGTGCTCCTAAAAGTCAGATGCATGTGCTTCTTTTAGGCACACGAGAGTGGATACCTTTCCTCATACTTTATGTCACTGATTCTACCATTTTACATTTCACAGCACTGCATATTCCTAAAATGCTTTTCATCATTTCTATCCCTTCAGCAACAACATTTTACTGGCTGTTAGGATATATCTCTCCTGTAGCAAATGAAATAGAAAAGTCAAATTACTTGCTAAACTTCCTAAAACAAGAAAATTCAGGTATGAATGTAAGTGTCCAAAGCAAGATCTGAAAATAACAGAAATAGCCACCAACATCACCAAACCCCATAGTTCTTGAAGATCATTTCTTTAACAGTGACTTTCTAGGAGTCCTCAGTTCCTTTGTTGTGTAGTTCTTGGTACAATTTTCCTTTGTTCACTTTTCTAATTCATCCTGGGAACTTCTAAAAAGGACTTTTAAAGTATGAAATGGGATTATTGTAGAAGACCTTTCTGTTTGCACATCATTTTTTCTGCTTGTTCCAAAAAGTTCCATTGCTAAAACCTTAAAACACAACATACATATTTTAGATTTTGAGGGGAGTCTAAATCCATAGTTTCATCTGTGTACAAAACTCCCCCAAATATAGAAACTCCATCTACCAAATCATATCTGAGATTTGTTTACAACTTTTATAGTCCTAAAGAATTTTCTGGTCACGAAGTAACTTACCTAAAGTGACATAGCTCGAATGCGTCACAGGCAGGGTGTGTCTGTCTTCTTAATTTCAAGGTCAGCCCTACATTGAGTGACTTTCTAGGTGGATTTGGCTAAATTAATTGACTTCATCATCTCATTGCCATCATCATTGTTACTGTCACCATCACCATCATCATTGATCTTTTACTATTATCTAGTAATTTAGGACTCAGAAAATGATATAAAAAAAATAATCAATTTTCATTTATCCATTTGAAATGACCAGAAACAAGAAGAATAAATAAAATTCAGAGAAAAACAGTAAACATTATTTTTAATCCGTAGTATTTTGACTTGCCTGAAAAGCCAAAACTCAAACACTTAGATACAGCACATCACAAGCACAAAAACTTGTATTTTGTAATATAAACAGTCTAGAAGTCCAAATTCCTGAATCCTCTCTTACTTCTCACACTAACTCCATGCATTATTCTAAAACACTTTGTGTTTCTCCATCTGGAAATTTAAAATCTAATATATGATCTGTTTGTGAACAGGAAAAATTATTGGGGAATCACAAAAAAAGCTCTCAATAAACTGCAATCATTAGGTATTTGAATTTTATAAGAAAAGAAATCCTTTCAATTTATATCTGAACTCTCTTACACATTCAAAGAATTTCACACATGAAAAGGATCTTGGATTTTACCTGTTCTGATCCTCTTAAAGATGAGGAGGCTGGTTTGCAACTGGGGCAAAGTGACCTACCTAAGGGTTAGTAAAAGAGCCAAGGGCCAGGACCAAGAATCCAGGTTTCCTAACTCCTAGGCCAATGTTCTTGTTTAATCTCTTCTTTCATAACAAAACCACAGAACTTTAGAGCTAGATGAAACCTTAGAGATAAATCCAAAACAACTTCCTCCATCAGTCTAGGTGTGAGGCAATGAGGGCCTGCACTAGAGCGATGGCAGTTTCAGAGAAGAAATGGGAATATATTAAAGAGATACTGGAAAGATGGAATCCACAGGACTTGGAAATAGATTGGATATGGGGACGGGGGGAGCAGTAGTGAGGAGTCAAGGATAACTCCTAGGTTGTGGACCTCAGGGACTAGGATAATGGTGTTGCCTTCAAAAATAATAGGAAAGGTGGCAATGGGGAGGGAAGAATTTCAAGGAAAGATAATGAGTTCAGTTTTGGACTTGTTGAGTTTAAGAAATCCATTGGACATTCAGTTTAATATGTCTGAAAGGCAATTGTAGATGTGAGATTGGAACTCAACAGAGAGGTTAGAGCAAGATAGGTAGATGTGAGAATCACTAGCATAGAGATGGTAATTAAGTCCATGGGAGTTGATGAAATCACCAAGTGAAGTCATATTGAGGGAGAAGAGAAGAGAACCCTGAGGAATACCTATGGTGAGAGGGCATGATCTGGATGAGGATCAATCAAAGAAGATTGAGAAAGTATAGTCAAATAGGTGTGTTCATCCTTCGTTGCCGAAGAAGACCATGCCATCCGAGAAATGATGACATGACTTGCACTTGTTTTGAGTAAGGGAGGACTGCGCAGGTCACCAGCCTCACTTCTCCTCCAGAGCCATCTGGATCCAGTGACCAGATATTCATCAAGATGAATACCACAAATACCACAATGAGATTGAAGAAAAGGAGGACTGAGAAAAGACCATTGGATTTGGCAATTAAGAAATCATTGGCAATTTTGGAGAGAGCAGTTTTGGAGCAATGATGAGATCACAAACTGGATTATAAATAGTTAAGAAGAATTTGAGAGGAAATAAAGTAGAAGCACCTACAAGGTCATTACACTGTTCCATGCAATCTGTCCTAGTTGATACAAATCTTTGCCTTATACCTCTACTCTATTAGACCACCACATAGAACATACTCCTCCCTGTAAACACCAAAGAGGGACAGAACCAAATCTCTTCATCCTCTACTTAGGGACTGCTCCCTTATTTTACAGAAGCTTGGTAAGGATGTTATCCCAAGGCTCCCTTAATTATGACTGGGTCACATCCCTAATTCCCATTTTCACTGTTGCTGCCATTTTCTTCTCCTATCTCCCTCTTCTCAGAGAGACAACACATTTTTTTGAATGGTAACTCTCGGTCTGAGATTATATTTCCCACTATAGTTCCTACCCCCAATCCTATCAGTTTGTGCTTTTACAAATTCTATCAGCTGCCCCTCTGATTTGATGACCCATTCTCTAAAAACCAAGAGCACTGTATCTAGTTGCTGAATATGCTGAGTCAGGTCACTTTCATTTTCCCAGTATTGGCAATCTAGCTTCTCTAGAACTGTCAAAAATAACCAAGGAATGCTCAACTTGGCATTATCCTTATGCACTTCTATATCACCCTTATTTCACTTCAACCATAATGTTAACCACCATGCAGTTTTGTTCCATTTGTGCCCCAACTATTACCAAAATACCATATTCCATAATGTCTGGCAGTTCAGGTTCAAGATTGGAACATGAGACACTAGTTAAACATTTAGAAGTGAACTGAAGGAAGTTCACTTAGCCACAGCATGGAAAAGATTTTCAACAAAGATAGACCACTTGGCTTAGGTAAATTCCCCCTACACCCATCTCCTTACAGAAGTACATCTGCTCTTCTGGGAAGGATATAGTGACTGCCACTCAGGGCAACCATGGGATATCTGCCAAAGCTGAAGGTCACTGATTATGTAGGCTGGTATCTGTAATGATCATCATTAAGTGATCTGGAAACAACATAAACAGTGGCACAGTTTAAACCTTATTCCCATGAGCCAATCAAGACTCAGAGACAGTTTTCTTGTCTTTTAGAGAAAGAACTAGCCTAGTCTATATGTAGAGGACTCTCATGGTTATTATTTCCATCATAGGCTATTCATTACAGCTAAAATGTTTATTAAATATGTAATTTTGTGACTGACAAGAGCTCAGTGTCTGTTCTGTCATTTATAGAATTACTTGGTGTACATAGAAAAATCTGAACAGGAAGAAGCCTCTTGTTCTTTTACCCAGTCAAAATGTACTTTAAGTGCCTTTCCGGAACCAGAATACCCATTGACCTGCAGTGATTTTAACAAGGTACAAAATATGAACATTTTGAACCCAAACTGAAGGTCTGTTAAAGAACTCATACTCCCTACACCACTTGATATTCTAAAGTAGCTTGTTACCACTATCAGTAAGGAAAGGCAACTGATTTATGGAGCAGGAAGAAAGCTGCTGTTGTGAATAATTCTGATCAGGGTGCCAGTCTCTCTCTTCTAAGGCTGCCTGAATGCAATCTATCAAAATAAAACTAACCCAGACTTCCAATCCATTGTTTCTAAACTTGTGCTTATCTATAGAGCTAATTATAAAGGCAGAAAGCAAATGAAGCAGGTGAGACATCTGTGTAACAGAGAAGTGTAGTTCTTGGAAATCTGATTATCTGGATGCCTTTCCATGAGTGTAGCTCTGTTCCTCTAGTTCCGAATATCTCTGTCAGGATGGGGCCTCTGCTGCAAGCTAATGAAGATATTCAAATACAACATTCACCTAAAAGCTAAAGGAATGATGAAATTCTTATTGCTGTATTCTTGACAATACCTTAGGAGCCTTTCCCTATATTCTTGAATACATCAGTATCTTAGAGACCATGGAAATTAAAATTCACAAGATCCTGACAGTCACAAAAATGAGAAATCCTAAAAAGGATTCCAGTATGATTCTCCAAGTAGTTTTGTAAGACAAACACAACAAAACTTGTGTTGGCATCAGCCCAACTTTCAAAATAAATTCCCCATGCATACTCCCTTTAGTGTTCTGTGACTCATCTTTAATATACTTTTGTTCCAAAATTTATACTTTTGTCCAAAACTTGCATTCTCTAGTCTAATGTTTGCTTCTACCTTTATTGCCTAAACCAGAGTTTCTTAAACTTTCTCCAATCACAACTCCTTTTGGCCTGGGAAATTTGTGTACAATCCCAGGTATATAGCTATATAAAATAGGTATATAAATCAACATCTACCGATAATAAATCATAGAAAATTATTTTAAAGCAATTCTTTGATATTTAATAAATGAATTTTACTAATTTCATCCTCAGACTTTTTCTGCATAAACTATTTCTGACATTTTAACAGCAGCAGGTAACTTCTCCTATCATGTAGGGTTTTTTAGTTTTTGCAATTAAATAAGAAGCTTCATAAGATGAGAATAAATACTTTTGTTGACAGTAATCAATTTCTCAAAATATTGTTCTTCTTTATTTGAAGATTATAAAAGTCATTCAAAACATTCCTTTGGGTTATTGCAGTATGCTGCAAGGTTGGTATTAAGATGCCATTTTAGTTTGGCTTGTTTCATGCTCTCCATAGACAAAACTTTATTGCAAATTAAGCAAATAGGTTTTTCCACATCTTCATCACTATTAGAAGTCAATCCATATTGCAAAAACGATCCAACATAATCTTTTTCTTGTCAATTTAGGTGAATGCAATTGGTAGCAAAGACTCTACTACATTGTCATCAGTATTTTTGCCTCTTCTATCTTAATCTAGCCAAAAAATATTTTTGTCCCAAAATATAAATAAATATTATTAATAATTTCTCAAATAAGTACTAGCTTTAGTTTATGAAATTATCTTTGTACTTAATTTTAAAAAATTGATGTCCACACTTACATACACACACAATGGTGATGGTGGAGAAATATTATTAAAGGGCTTTTGTCTTTACTTGCTGCAATTAGACACTTATGTTTCAGTAAAAGAAGGAATTAATAGCAATTTTTCAACTCAAACATTCTAATAAAATACAATCCAAAGATATGTCAATTTGATACTTACATGGTAGAGAATTATGGTAGAAAAATATTAAAAATCATTGTTTTCCATAATTAATCTATTATGTCTCTGTAAAAGTAGAAAATTTTGCATGTACCATAAAAAGCACTGCAATTCATAACATACAATAGTCTCAAATATTAGCCAAAGTGCTTCTGGCAGCATTCATTAGCATTATGTGGCATGATGGTGCAAAGAGTGCATGTAATATGTTCAGAACCAAAGCAGTGAAATTATGCAATGCAACGTGTGCAAACAGTGTCAGAAATACCTTAGATTCATTATGCTTTTAATTCTGAATTAATTTTTGGTTCTTTGTTCAGAAATCTTCTACTGTTGCCAAATTTTTCATGATCTCCACATTCAGTTATGTGACCCCACATGAGGTCGTGACCCACAGTTTAAGAAGCACTTGTAAATTAATCAGTCACCAAGCGTTTATTAATGATTTGCTATGAATGGGGTACCATGATAAGCAAGGGGGATACAAGAAAGACAAAAATATGGTACCTGCCCTCAAGGCCCCCATTCTAATGGGGTAGTCAATATGCAAACAACCATATATATGCAAAAAATATATAGGAAAAATGAAAGAAAATCTCAGAAGGAAGGCAGTAGTAGGAGAGGAGAGAGGATGGGAAAGATATCTTGTAGATTGAAGTTGAGTCTTGAAGAAAACCAGGGAAATCAGATGAATAACTCTAATGATAGCAGATTAGCAAAAGAAATATTTGGTAATAACCATGACATCCCTCATACTATACCTTATAATCAGTGAGATATTTTGCCTATATTCATTACTTTCCTCACTTAGGAAGATACTCAGAATATTAACTTCTTATGTTTGCTTAACTAGCTAACATAAATAAGTACCTGAGTAGACCACTGGCCATGGTGCTGACTCAGTCTAGCCCTGGGGAACTGTAACACTCTCAGAAAACAAGGAAACTCCACCACATAGCAGTACACACTGAGAAATACTAAGAATATCCTATCAAGGCTGCAACCATAGTACAAGTAGTCACAGACCAACAAGGGTCAAATCTGATCGTCCTACAAAAGCACCACTCAGCAATATAGGTATTATTTCATAGCTTACAATTCTGGGTTCATTGGCATAGATGAGGTCACTATAGTATTCATAGAAACTCCCACAGTATCTACTGATTTGATCTGGTTTGGCAACATATGTGCTATACTCTTTAACTTGAGCAACTGCCACTGACCCAGTAGAAATATATGAAACAGGCCAGTTTTGGCTACACTGGTCTATCAGGTTCTAAAATCATTCAGGAATGAAGTGATACACTCATAGTTCATCTAACAGGTATCAAATGGAAGTTTACTTAGCCTTAGCAAAAGAAGGGCATTCAGAACCTGGAAGAGATATTCACTGGGGATACATTTGACTCAGCTGAGCTCAGCTTTACTGTGTTTCTACTAATCATACTGCTGTATTCCAAAGAACAAAGAAAGAGTGCTAGTCCTTCATGTTCTGACTGCTACTGTACTCAAGCAAATATGAATCTATTCCAACACCCTGAACCAATTAAGTCTAGGAACATTTTTAATAGCTTGTAAGGAAAACTAGCCTAATCTTACTGGGGTAGTACCTCATTTCCTTATATGCTCAATGATCATTTCCTTCATGGAATGCTGTTGGTCTATGCAGTCAATCCTCAACATTCATGTATATAATTTTCATGACTTCAACCATTCACATAATTTTATCAATAACCTAATTTTCACTTTCACATTGACAACCCTGTATATCTGTGGCTACATGAAATAAAGGAAAAAATGAGAGATCTTCAACCAGATTTGTAGAGTGACCAGTATCCTACTAGGTACTTCACTGGTGAAGATCAGCTGTAAAGAACTCCCCATACATTTGTTGCATGTTTTTATTGTTTGCCTTTATATCTCAAGTTTTGTGTTGTAATTATGTCCCCAAAGCATAGCACAAATCCTTTGGGCTTTAAATCCAAGTGTGCAAGGTCAGTGATGTGACTTAGTGAGAAAATAAAGGTATTAGATAAATTCCATGCCAGAATGTCAACAGTCACTATTGATCTAATCTAGAGATATCAAGACTGCCAATCCCATTATCAATCATAGCCTCAATGTTAAAGTCAACTCACCTCTACTATACTCCCATACTTCAAGATACTTAAGGATCTCAGAGACTATGGACAGATTATTTCAAGCTGGTACATCCTTCACAGACTGTCAGCCATGAAGGACAGAACGTCAGAGGTGATCTTGAGACATCACCAGTCTTGACATCTTCTGACAGCAATGATTAAAGTCCCAGTAACTTTTCCCTTGGTTTTCAGAAGCCAGCCAAGGTAGAGAGGATTGCAGCAGTATATCATAGAGTACAATGTCCTCACACCATCATCTGACACAGTGGAAAGTTAGACTCAGGTTAAAAAATGTTTTAGTTTTAAGAATTTTACTTGCTATATAGTTATTTATGATACTGTAGTTTTTGTGTGTTAATGAAAAGTAAATATCATATGAAATCAATTTTTAATTGAGATTTGCAGGATATTAGGAGACATCCTATTTTCCAGAGCTAAAGTCCAGCAAGCAGGCTGTTCCCTGAGCTTGGCATAACAACAATCCTTTGTGTTTCCCCTCTAGATGATCTCACCCCCTGGCAAAAAAAAAAAAAAAAAAAGAAACATAATTATTGTATTGCTTTGACCAGCACTTGGTATTCTCTGAGCTTGGAAAAACACCAGACAAAGTCAGACAAGTTCTAGTCATAAAGCTTTGCTACACTCAAACTTGTCACTTTGTTGCTTTTATCCCTCATTGTCAGGGTTGCAGTTCACTGTGTAGCCACTGCTATAAGAATTGAGATCTGTCCACACTAAAATGAGTTCCCTCACCGTGGGGTGGAGGGGTCTAATTTGTCTAATTTCCCTCCTTGCTTGCAAGCCATTTTACTAATATAGGAAATAAACTTCTTTTTTGATTCCTGACTCTCTTGTCTCTAGCTTTCTCTCTTTGGCTCCAACCATACACAGGTGAGAGGCTGGTTCAGTCCAGTTGACAAGATGCTAGCACAAAAGGTGCTAGGGACTTACTAGTGAGAAAAAAAGTGTTGCATGTTACCAGTTTTATTTTGTATACTTCATCTTATGTGTCATTTGATGATTAGCATGTTTTTAAAAGTATATATTATCAGAAGTAATGTTTTATTATAAAGAATTATATGCAGAAAAGTGTGTTTTCAGCACTCTCCAACAAAGGTTAGGTCACAGGAGCCCATAGGTTCAATATTTCAACATTTGCATTTTTTTATTTTCACTCCATTTTCAAGAAGCATTACCCCAGTGAAAGTTGAGCATTGACTATATATGCAGTTTGACTCCAGATTAGTTGAACCACTGATAAATAAGCAGCCAGAGAGCAAAGTTGACTTGCAGGCAAATCCATTCTGATAACCTTGTCTGAGTTATGGTCAATATTTACCATTCACTCAACAAGCATTTAACTACCTACTATGTACCAAACACTGTACTAGATGCTGAAGATAAAAAGACAAAAACAGAATAGATCCACTTCTAAAGAGGTTTTCTTATGCTGAGGGAAGCAAAGCATGTACAGATATGTATACAGAGTAATTTGTAAGGAGCAACACTAGCATCTAGGGAAGTCAGAATAAGCTTCCTATAGAAGGTGGTCCTTAAAATAAGCTTTGAAACAAGTTGGGGATTAAAGAAGGCAGAATTGAGAAGAATGTGCATTACAGGCAGGGATATAACACATACATAAACACAGATTATATATGTTAAATATATTAACATATATTAAAGAGAGAACAGGAAAGTTTGGGTGCAATGTAGGGTGCATGAAAGAAAGTAATATGCAATAAGCCTCAAAATGCAGCTGGATCCAGTTTACAAAAGGATATATAAGTCAAAGAGAAGTATGGCTTTCATTCTAAAGGCAAGAGGGAGTCATTGAGTGTTCTAGAAGGGGGACATGACATTGTCAGTTGCGTGATTCAGGAAGTAGTAGTATGTATTTATTATAAAGTATTCAATTCAGTAGTAGTATGGAAGATGGAATGAATAAGGGAGACTCTGAAGGAAAGCAGACCAATTAGGAGGCTATTCTAATAGTCCAGATGAAAGGTAATAAGGACCTGAAATATGGAAGAGGCTGTGAGAAGAGAAAATGAAAGAGATATATTGCAAGATATACTGTGAAGTAAAAAATAAATGAGGGATGTCAACTGATTGAATGTGAGAAGTGAAAGAAAGTAGTCAGTATGACTCTGAGGTTCTGAGCCTAGGTTATCAAGAGATAAAGGTGCCCTCAAAAGAAACAGGAAAATTAGGAAGAGAGTAGTTTGGGGATGAAAAAATGATTCCCATTTTGGACATACTGAATTTGAGATGCCTACAGGATATCCATTTGAAGATGTTCTATAGGCAGTTGATGATTCAAAACTGGAGTTCAGAGGAAAAAAAAGAAAGATGGATGGATGAGAGTGGGAAGTGAGAAAGCAAAGGCACTGAGTGTATACAGCTTTTATTATTATTTTGTCTTGTTCAATAGATCCAGTAGGGATAGAAGTGTTAGGAATTAGTAAGTGGTTACGGAGTAAAAGTCAATTCACAGGGAAGAGATCATTCAATGACAAAGGATAGGAATCAAAAAAAAAAGATATATAGTCCAAAGTTAGGTAAGAATTCTGCAACAAATCCAGGGGACATCAATTCAAAAACAAGATGAGATAAACAATAAACACATAAATGGCAAAATGCATCTTGGACAATTTTTTCAAACTCCTTCAACACAGCAAACTTCAAAACAACAACCAAAAAATATGCACAAGATGTAGAATAATAACAGTCAAATCTGTAGTATAAAGAAGACAGAACTTAGACAAGGAAAAATCCTCATGAATTAATGCCAAAGAACTCTAATCTGGCGAAGTGTTTATTCAGCAACCCTATCCCTATGCCTCTATGCAGGCTCCCTTTGGATTGGTGACTAGTTCTATGCTAGGGGCCATCAAGACTACAAAAACTGAGCAGGACCACGAACTCCCTCCAATTCCCCCAAGGCAACAGTTGCTGATTCAACTTAACTACAAGAAGGGAAGGACAGCCATGAAGGAAACCAAGATGAGGTACTACATAGGTGACAATATCATCAACCTTACAGCTCAGACTTAGAAGTGTGACCACCAGCAAAGGGGAAGGAGCCAGAAAGTGAGTGACAAAGAACTACAAAAGATTTTGAGAGGCAAGGGTTCCACAATCTGGGAAACAAAAGAAATTATTCTAAAGTTGGAGTACAGGATAAATAATAAATCCTTAATCCTAATGTCAAAAGGAAAAGGAAAAGGAACAATGCTTAATGAAATATAGAATACTGTAGACTCCCAAGATAACATGAAACAACAAGAAGCTGCAAAATAGTTCAAAAGAGAAATTAAATCTTTAAAAGAAGAAATGAGCAATGAAATATGTCAGAACTTAGAGCTTTCAATGCAGAATTTTAAAAGATATTTTGCAGAGTAGAAAAAACATTGAATCCACAATATAAAGTTTCTGTAAAGAAGAGAGAGAGAGAGAGAGAGATCAATAGATTTTGAACTGAAGTGGATAAAAACCAAAAAAGAAAAAGAAAAAGCACAAAAGACCCAAAAGAACACAAAATGCTCTGCAAGACAAAGATATGGGCTTGAAGACAGTGTATCTGATTATCCTCGATGCCTGAATTCTTTCCCTCCTCAGCTCTTCCCCCTGCCTTCCCTGGCTTCCCTCAAGTCTCATTCAAAATTTCACTTTCTTAAGGAAGTCTCTCCCAGTGCTCTTTAATGCCTCTCCTTTCCCTTTGAGATTACCTCCAAGTTGTAGTATATGCATATGTCTACATATGTAAACATACACAAAACCCTTAGAAATTGAAATCTCAGATATCACATGATTCTATCAATTGATACAGAAAAGATCTTTTGACGAAGTTCAACTCTGAGTTAGATAAAAATCTTACAACACAGATTCAAGAAATTCATTTTAATATTATTTTTAAAATAACTACCCAACAGCAAAAGCTATTATTATATGCAATAGGGAACGCCTAGAAGTTTTTCAAATAAATGTAGGAGTTAAAAACAAAGTTCCTTTCCTCCCATTTATTTGATATAGATCAAGGGGTGCTAGCAACAAAAGAAACAAATTACAAGCATAAAGAGAGGCAAGAAGGAAGATAAAATTATTTAGGTTTGCTGATGCCATGATGTTCTACTTTGAAAATCCTAAAGAATCAGCAAAGAAATTGAGAAAACAGCTTCAGTAAGATAGTTAGACACAAAAGATACTCACAAAGTTGATACAATTTCAATAGCAATAACAAATCCAGGAGCAAATATTAGATATGAAAATTCCCATTCAAAATAACCATAAAATACATAAAATATCTGAGAATCCATCTAAAGTGGCACAATCAAAACTTGGACAGATACAAAATTCTCCTAAAAGAAACTTTTAAAATGACTTCAAAACTAAAGATATATTTAGTGCTCAAGACTGGGTCATGCCAACTTAATAAAAATGGCAATTCTAATAAATTTGGTTTACAGACCTTGGTTTACAGAATATAAGGGGGTAGACAAAAACCACCAAAGTTCACCAAAAAAAGAAAACTCAACTAAAACAAACAGACAAATAAACAAGGAAGATATGAAAAACATACAGGACAACAGGTGCCAAAATATCTGAATGGTGGCAAGCATCTCTAAATATATTTTTAAGACAAAGGCAATTGGATCAACACCAGTTGAAACAGAGGATCCTGCAGCTTCCCAAGAGATTGGGCAACTACAGTAGGTGTTCCTAAGTGGTACAAGAGACAAATCAGAGTATTCAAAGAAATGAAAAGGAAGCAAGTGGCAGAATTTATGGCCTGCACAGCAAAAGTATCTAGCAGAATTTTAAAGCTTAAGTCCATGTTGAAGTCTCTCCAAAGAAGCAAAGAAGAAAACATCTAATTAAGAATACAATTATACTTAAGTGAAGGACAATCTGGAAAGGGGGAAGCAAAAAACAAAAATCCTAAAAGAACATATTATTTCTATAAAAGCAAAGTTCGCAATCTCAAAGACAGGACATAGAGACAACTTAAGAATCATAGTCCTCCCAAAAGAATATTACCAATTAAAAAAATCTAGACACCATAATGCAAGAAATAATACAAGAAAACCACTTGAACTCCTAAACACAGAAAAAAAGCACCAGTTGAAAGAATCCACAGATCACCTCCAGAAGAAGAAAGAAAAAGACTATTTTCTGTACTCTGAGAAATATAGTGGTTAAAGTTAACAATTGTAATAACAAATAGCAAATTCTTTAAGAGACCAGGAACTACCCTTGTGGCAAAGTGACATAGTATCACACCACCATCACCACCAACTGCCAAGTAACTGCTACTGACAAAAAAGTAAAGTCAAGTGTTCTGGAAATAGCAGCAACTCCCAGTCAACAGACCTGTTCTAAACCTGGACCCCCACCACCAACCTATACCAAAGAGTACTTGGCATTGTCAAAAAGATTCAGCATAATAGATATGACTTTATAGAATAATATTAATTATATAGTGGAAATATTACTAAAGAGGATGCTTTCCCATTTCTTTGCTGCTCCACCCTAAGGATTACCAGCTCTTTTCATCTGACTTGCAGCTGAAATATCCTATATGCTTTTGTGAGAACCTTGAGAACAAGAAGTATTTCCTATTTGTATTCCTAGTACGAATCACAGTGCTTCTCATGTAATAAGCTCTAAATAGACGATTTTTTCGTTCTTCATTGATGAACACAAAACAATTAGGATAAGGTAAGTAATCAAGTAGGGGAAAAAAATCTTTGTAACAAACATCTATAAGGATATTATAGCCAATAAATACAATATAGGCAACTAGCGGAAATATATGCAACCAAAAAAACCATTCTTCAATATATAAAGTGGTCAAAGGTTAATAACAAATAGTTGTCAAAAGAAGAATTGTAAACTATCAATAATCTATGCTCAAAATTACTACTAATAAAAGAAATGTCAATCAAAGTAACCCTGAGGTTTCACTTCAAATCCAGAAAAGCTATAAAGATGACAGAGAATGAGAATAAGAAATGTTGGAAGGGTCAAGGAAATATGTGCAAATGGCCTTTCGGTAAAGCTGGGAACTGATCAAACAATTTTGGAAACTGATTTGGAATTTTTCAAAGAAAGTGACTAAAATGTATATATACTTTGACCTAGAAATTCTACTGCTAGACATATAACATAAAGGAGGTCAATGATACAAAGAAAGGTCCTATATACACTAAAATATTTTTAATAGCACTTTTGGCAATTGAAGCTCATCAGCTGAATGAAGCAGTCGTTGGCCTTCCCCAAATATCAGGATGCTAGAAGACAGTTGTCTGCTAATATAAATAGCAGTTATATCAGCATCTCACTGTGATTTGCCCTATCTTCAAGGAATTTGTGCTAACCTGGAGCTGATGGAAGGAGGCGGATAAGCCACATGAAATTTAAAGGAAGGTAAGCCACATAATATTGAGAGGAAACTTGCTAGCCTTGGCAAACACATTGATATGAGAATACTTTGGGAGTCACCATGATGAGTCACCATACTGGAGACTGAGAGAACAAATCCAGGGGGGCAAAGTCTAGCATGAAATTCTCTTCCACATATTGCAGGATCAGAGCCATGTTTTCAGATTACAAATGAGGATGTGGGGATGGACTGCAAAAGCCAGATGCAGCACCCTACAATAGTAGGAGCATGATACCCAAGCACTAACACATAAATACAAAGTCAGCTGAAGGCAGAGGAGCTGTGATCTCAGACAGTATCCCAAGGCTTCACTCTCATCCACCAGTAGAAATAAATGATCATAGAGATTATAAATTTATAGATGAAAGGACCTTAAATAAGGTCATCTTGTCTAACATCTTTATTTATATAGATGATAATATAGACTATAGATACTGTAGATAAAGAATACTAAACTGAATACTAAAAATTTATATAAATGACAGATGAAATTAGCCTTGGAGAGGTAGAATAACTTGTCTAAGGTCATGAAGTAATAGGAATGCTGGGATTCAAACCTAGGACTTCAGACTACATCCATATCCAGTATTCTTTCTACCATGTCCAGTTCCATGAGGAGTCATAACAACAGCCAATAAATAGAAGAGGTTTAAGTATGGATTAAAATGTCAATATGAATAGAATCCATGAGCATTTTTCAGACTGACTAAGTCTGGTCCCAATTCATTTTGAAAAGGCAATAGTGGAGCAAAAATTCAGGGTACCCAAATTTTCTTTCCATTTTCAAACCAAAAGGAAATAACCCATTATTAAACCAGAGATGTGTTAATGCAGTAATCCAACAAGGCCAATTCATTATATGGAACACTTGACCAGGAGTCAAGAAATTGTCAAAACTGTTGATACAGATAAAATAAAAAGTTGGCTTTAAATTCCCTCACCCTCTGCTGCATTATTGATTAGTTAGCTTGCATTGTCACTCTATATTTAAAGTTCTGCTTTGCCACAGAGGGCAGGACTAGGAGAGTCAAAGTTATAAGGATACAGATTCAGATCTATATAAGAAAAATTTTCTTGATAATTATAGACTGTCCAAAAATGCACTGGGTGTCAACATATGACTACTACTTGTCAAGCATTTTCCAAGCAAATAAGAAAAGATCAAAAACGACATAGATATCCATGACCTTGTAATATAGTCATCATTATCCAAACCCACTGTGGTTCTCTGTCTCCAAATATTAGGCAGCTCATAGCACAGCACACAAAGCTTCCTCAGGAAAGAACAGTGTACAAGAGAACAGAGAAAGCCACTCAGGCACACCAAATGCGCAGCTATACTCTTCCACCTTGAAGAATTCTTACCTATCTTTTTTATGGTCAATCAGGGAAATTATCACCCTAATGGGTCTAATACATAAGCCCAGAGTTTTTATTTTTGACTGCAAACAGACTCAGGGAGAGAAGCTGCCCTGCTTAGATATATTATTTCTTGGTAGTTCTTTCCTTTGGTACCATGATTCAAATCTTCTTGCTACTTTAACATTATAATAATAGATACCTTCAATAAGTGAATTCTCCATTACTGGAGGTCTTCATGTTGAAGGTAGATGACCACTTGTCTGACATATTAAAGAAGAGGATTATGATCCAAGTAGAGAGGGCACTACAAGATAAAACTTGCATCTACTCTTCTGAGCATTTCATTAGAACAGAATGAGCTTTTTTAAATGTATATTTGTGTCAGCTGGTTAATAAAATAACCACCAGACCCTTACATTCATTAAACAATCAGTTCTTTAAGAATCTAACCAGAGGGGAGGGAGCCAATATGGCAGAGTAGAAAGATGCAGATATGCTAGCTCTTCCCCCTACAGCCCCCAAAATACCTGTAAAGAAGAACTCTCAACAAATTCTAGAGCAGCAGAAGCCACAGAACAACGGAGTGGAGGAGATTTCTATCCCAGAGAGACCTGAAAGACCAACGGGAAAGGTCTGTCACACACTGGACACGGAGCAGAGCCCAGCCCTGCATTGGCCACCAGGCACTAAAAGGAGCAGATCCTAGCAGGTTTCAGGAACAGAATCTCCAGCAGCAGCACAGATCCATCAATCCACAGGCACCAAAGGTCAGTGAGAGGGTCTTTTCAACTGTCCAAGAAGGGAGCAGGGTGTCCCCATAACTCAGGCCTCCTCAGGAGGCAGCAGTAGAGGCAGTAGCGGGACAGGGCTCCCAAAGCAGGCAGTGACCCGCATCCATTGTTGAAGGTCTCATCGCAAACCCCCTGAGGGAACTGAACCCTGTGTGGTGACTCTGCCCCTACATGAGCAACTGATCTTAATCTCACTCTGAATAGCAGTCCTGCCCCCACCTGAAACCCCTGAGGCTTTGGAGCAGCTCATCTGAATCTCAGCCCCCAGTGCTGGCTTGACAGAACTGGAGGTGAGGTAGTTGTGGGGAGGAAACTCAGAAGTCAAGTAACTGGCTGGGAAAATGCCCAAAAAAGGGGAAAAAAATAAGACCATAGAAGGTTACTTTCTTGGGGAACAGATGTCTCCCCCCCATCCTTTCTGATGAGGAAGAAAAAGGCGTACTGTCAGAGGAAATCAAGTTCTCTGCCCCGAGGGCCTCCAAAGGGAACTTAAATTGGGCTCAGGCAATGGAAGACCTTAAAAAACAAGTTAGCAGCTTACTAAAGAAGAACCAAAAAAAGGAAAAGAAAGATGAGAAAAAATGCTGAGGGAAACAACACCTTTAAAAATAGGCTAGCTCAATTGGGAAAAGAGATCCAAAAAGCCAATGAGGAGAAGAAGGCTTTAAAAAGCAGAATTAGCCAAATGGAAAAGAAAGTTCAAAAGCTCACTGAACAAAATAATCGGTTGAAAGAGAGAATTGAGTTCATGGAAATGAATGACAATGAGTTAAACCAAGCAGTTAGTAAACAAAACCAAAAATTTGAAAAAATAAAAGATAATGTGAAACATCTCATTGGAAAAACAACTGACCTGGAAAATCGATCTAGGAGAAACAATTTAAAAATTATGGGACTACCTGAAAGCCACGATCAAAAAAAGAGCCAAGACATTATCTTCTATGAAATTATCAAGGAAAACTGCCCTGATGTTCTAGAATCAGAGGGCAAAATAAATATTAAAAGAATTCACTGATCACCTCCTGAAAGAGACTCAAATAGAGAAACTCTTAGGAATATTGTGGCTAAATTTCAGAGTTCCCACATCAAGGAGAAAATACTGCAAGCAGCTAGAAAAAAATAATTTGAATACTGTGGAAATACAATCAGTATAACACAGGATCTGGCAACTTCAACATTAAGGAATCAAAGGTCTTGGAATAGGATATTTCAAAGGTCAAAGGAACAGGGATTGAAACCAAGAATCACCTACCCAGCAAACCTGAGTATAATACTTCAAGGGAATAAATGTTCATTCAATGATATAGATGACTTTCAATCATTCATATTGAGGAAAAGACCAGATCTGTATAGAAAAGTTTGACTTCCCAAGACAAGAATCAAGAGAAGCATGAAAAGGTAAACAGGAAAGAAAAATCATAAAAGATTCTCTAAAGCTGAACTGTTTACATTTCTACATGGAAAGAAAATATTTTAAAATCTTGAATCTTTTCTCAGTATTTGGGGAGATGGAGAGATTGTACATACACACACACACATACACATACACATATGGAGATAGAGAGTACAGGGTGTGTTATATCAGAAGAGACGATATCCACATGCAAAAAAAAATAAAAATTAAGGGGTGAAGGAGGAAAATACTGAGAAGAGAAAGGGAGAAATGGAACAGGGCAGGCTATAACTCATAAAAGAGATAAGAAAAATCTTATTCAATGGAGGAGAAAAGGGAGAGGGGAAAATGAAACTACTCTCTCCACATGTGGCTGAAGGAGGGAATAACATGCTCACTAAATTTGATATGAAAATTTATATCACACCACAGGAAAGTAGGAGAGGAGATGACAAGTGGGTGAGGGGAATGTTAGAATGGAGGACAAATGGGAGAAAGGAGTCACTAGAAATAAACACTTTTGAAAAGGGACTAGGTCAATTGTGGGGGGAAAATAAGGAGGGATAGAGTAGGACAGAAGGCAATATAATTAGTATTACACATGATTATTATGGCAGTCTTTTGCAAAGTAACACATATTTAGTCTGTATTGAATTGCTTCTCTTCTCAGTGGGGCTGGAGAGGGAGTGGGGAGGAAGAGAAGTTGAAATTCAAAGTTTTAGAAACAAATGTTGAGAATTTTTATTGCATATAATCGAGAAATAGAATTATAGGGAATGGGGTATAGAAATTTATTTTGCCCTACAAGAAAAGAGAGAAGATGGGGATAAGGGAAGGGTGGGGTGTGATAGAAGGGAGGGTACCTTGAGGGAAAGAGTAATCAGAATGAAAGGTATTAGGAAGAGGGGGGAGGGGAGTGAAGGGGAGAAAAATTGGACATGTTACAAAGTGAGGTAAAAGCAATTAGTATTAAAACAATTGACTGAATTAATCACTGAGAATAAATCAATGACATCTTTAGTTTGGGGGAAAGAAGTTCAGTCTAAATTTCCTAGAGGAAGGTAACCTTGGATAAAATTTGGCATTGATGGAAAAGTTAAGGTTTTAATGGTAAATTTGATTTTATGATTGCTTTTTAATCAGGAACTAGAACATGTATAGAAAGGCATGGAAGCCACTTAAGACTTGCCTCAAAAGATGTTCCTTAGCCAAAGTGAAATTATATTCATATTTGAAACCTGGTTATTGGAACTTGCCATTTTTAAATGCTATGAGACTATTAAAGTGACTGTTCTTCTGAGTCTAACTCCAGGTATGGGTAGCAAGAAAGGCGATCTGAGCCTCCAATCCATGATGCCAGCAAGCCAGAGAGATACTGATATGAACTGCAAAAGGTGATCTCATGAGAAGGGTGGGAAAGCGGCTGTTCATCATGGGCTGTGGTGGGATTCTCATGACTCAGTTTCCCCACTGACACCTGGTAGATTTTAAGCCTGACTGAATGCAAGTGGACAATCTAATTCTGCCTGGAATTGGCATGAAGTTGGGGAGACATTGTATCCCTGCAATGTCCCTACTCTTGGTGGCAATTTCCTATAGTCAAAAGGTTTGTAAGCTTAATACTAGATGTATTCAATTATAGATTATTGGTAGGAGAACATCCAAGGTTAAGTCTAAAATTAACTTATTAGGCATAGGACTTTAGACCAACAACAATAAGTTAGGGTCCTTTAATTCTTAGTAATACTGTGGAGACAATTAGGTCAAGCAATTGTGAAGTTAGCAGCATAAATATTATTCGTGTCTCGGTTGGTTAGTGTCTAAAAAAAAAATTCTTTTGTGGTCCATATTATAAATGCTTTAAAAAGAAGTATCACCTGACCAAATGTTTGAATTGTTTTATCTGTTATAAACTGTGCTAAAAATGAAAAATTAAATTAAAAAAAATCTAACCAGACCTGTAGCTTTGTTGTAGCTATTTATGTTGCTGCTTACTAGTTATATTTTTTTTTTAACAGCTCAGTTTCAACAATTCAGCATCTACTATGTTTTGGGCATTGTGCCCATTGTGATTCTAAGGTTACAAAGACCTAAAAGAAACAGCACTTACCTTCAAGAAGCTTACATTCTACCTTTGGAATAAATGCATCCTTTTGTCTTTTTTGGCTCAGAACTGTGATTTCATCAGTTTAAACTCATCGGTGAGAAAAGCCCTTCTCCCAGAGCAGTTCAGTATTGGTCTAACTTCCAGTTAGAGTTGCCAGGGGACTCTGAGGTTAAATAACTTGTGAAGGGTTACACAACCGGTCTGCACCAGAAATGGAACTTGAGTCTACGTCATATCTGCTCCAACACTGACTCTCTATTCATTTGGTCACACAACCTCTACTCCACATATACACAAGAAAAGGAAATACAAAATATACATAAATACAGGCTAACTTGAGGCTAGGAGAAAAGAAGTCATGAAAAAAGTTACAATCTTCTTCAGTTGAAGAATTGTCCACACTGATAAAATTATTTAGGGTCAAGAGATTAGACGAGGTCCCATGGTTCATGTGCTTTACATTTTCAAGTTAGACATAAGTTTAATTTAGTATGTTGAAATATAGGAAATTGAAATCATAATTTCCCAATTTTTTTCCTTAGTGGATAGATAAGAAAAACCGTTTTAAAAATTAGGGTTTGAATTGTAGTCTCCATTTATCTTTTAGTTTCATTTATAAGTTTAAAAAGAGGATCCATGGTGAGAAGGAAACAGGAAGCTTTTGAAGGATTTAAAAATCCTCTCCTCTGATAGAGATAGGATTAAAAAATATTTAGACTTAAGTCTTTTTACTAAAAAAGTCTTAAATTTCTCTTTGTGCTCTAAGCTATAAAAGACCAAAGAATATTGTTGGGAGCTAATTGGCTTTGTCCTAGACTGTGGCTAGAAATGTCCAGTCTAGAGACTACTGCTATTGTGTGTCAGTTAGGCTCTCAATTTCATGAACAGAAATTCTTTCCTGTGCTGAAATTTAAAGTGCTACTGCCCTCTTCAGGGATTCATAGTTTTCATATTTTGGGTATACTTACCAAAAAAATGGAAAAATCTTGACGGCTTTCTCCATGTTTCTCTGTACTACAAGTAGAAACTAAACTTTTAACATGAAAGTTTCCTCTATTACACTTTGGACTAGTATCCCTAATCTTCTTTAAGACATTTGTCTGAGTTGGGGAGATGGGGAAGTTCACCTTTGTAGATGAAAAACCTTCCTTTTTAAGGGCCTTATGGACTGAGTTACGCTTCTGAGAGCCAAGAAATCCTTTTTGAAAATCTTGATTCTAAGTTGATGTAAATGGAATAAAAGTTTTATGAATGGAAAAAAAAGAAAATCTGGATTCTAAAGGTTCTTGAAATCTTAAGGTTCCTACTAGCAACTTATCATCTAATCCCTTGTCTTTCCTTCCCCTCTCTGCCGTCCTCCATCTCTTCCTCTCTTTTACCTTTCTTCTTGTTTTCCTTACTCCTTCTTTCCCTCTAACTGCTTCTCTCTCCTCTTCTTCTTCTCTCCCTCTCTACAAATTTTTGAGTTCACACTGTGTCCAAGGCTTCAAAGCACTATGCTAAAGGTTTTAAATTATGATTTACCTAATTTATCTGATAACATGTATAAAATACCTGGGGGAAATTATGCTTGAAGCAAGGACTTAAAGCAAGGAAAGGTGCTAAAGAAAAATATTGGAGAATGGGGCAGGCAGTGGGATGAGGGGTGAAGTATACAGATAGCCAACTTTGCTGGCCTTTTCATGGTCATAGCCCACAGCTCTTAATTCGCAGTGAAAGATCTGGTGGACTTTTTATGGGCTTGTACAATATTTATAACCTAGAGATAGTTTAGTCCAGTTTTACAAAGTAGCCCAAGGCAACAGTTAAAGGTAAAAGGAAAAGGAATATGTGAATACACCTCATGGTAGTGCTGCTTCTGGGAAGATATGGGTTATAATTTTCTTTCTCATTCACTTCCCATCTCTTCTACATCTGATTGGTTCAAGCCCTAAAAGTGAAAATAAATGAGCCCTTGTAAATTTTACCATCTTGGTTTATTGGCAATGCTATTTTTATTTATGGATCCTGGAGTCTATAGCCTTGGATTCAGTTGCTAGGATAAATCTGACCATGTTTAAATCACCTTGCCCTTGCCACTCTGTTTTTTGTTTGCTTTCTACAGTGCTTTAAATTGTTGCAGTCAGAAGCTGACACATGAAACGACCTTCAAGGCTCTAACATACTTGGAAATCTCTATGCACAACTCCACATAAGCTTGAAGTTTAATGACCTAGACTATCAAATGTGGTTGGAAAGAACTGAAATCCCTTGATATCCATTTTACACTTGAGAAATGCACTTCATCTCCGATATTACTGGTCTTCATTTAAAGGATGAAAATAATGACCAGGTCTTTGCATTCAATAAACAATCAATTCTTTAAGAATCTTAACTACAACTGCAGTTTTGCCCTATCAAGAAGCCATTGATATTAACATTAAATTGAAAGTAGAGCCCAGAAAGAAAGAAAACTGGTAAAGAAGGTGAAATTTACTCAACTGAAGAACTCTTCATCTAAGCACAGCTTTTTTCTTACTTTAAATGGTGAAGTTGGAAATGGAAGATTTCTTAGTCACTTATGGCTTGCTAATGCGTGCAGAAGGGTAGAGCATGCTGGTCACTCTGAGTTAAATACCTTTGTGCTCCTTCTCCACTGGCACCACACCTTCCAGTTACAATTTGTTCTGCCCTTCATCTTTTGTTGCTCATATTTTGGTATATCCATATGCCATATCTAGCTTGCCATTTCAGGGTAGGGGAGCTAGGAGCTCCTTACTCAGGTGAAACAGTCCTTCTCTCCACGAGTACATTCTCAATTCTTTTACTCCTTCATGTTTTAACCTTAGTACTATCACCTTCATCCTCTGTCATTTCTACCAAACCAATCTGGGCCACATAGAAGCCAAATAGAAATACTCTAGTATTGCAAGTCTTAGAGTGCACATTTGTGTGGGGGTGGGTGGTAGGAAGGGAGGATGAGGTTTAGAGGGTGATTCGATCCAAGTCAGTAAGCATTTATTGAATATCTGCTATGTACTTGGTCCTGGGGCTTTGAAGACAAAAATGAAGCAGTCCATGTCCTCACAAGGGCCTGGTATTCCACTGGGGAAAACAACATGCACAAAGATAAGTAAATCTCGTTACCTCTACCTTCACAATATCTTTCATTCCCTTCTCAATCACACAGCCATCACCTGAGTACAGGTGTTCATCATCTCTCAATTGGACTATAGCAATAGCTTTCTAAATGATCACCCTGTCTCAAGTATCTCCCCACTCCAGGGCAGAGCGAAGATAACAGAGTAGAAACAGAGACTTGCTAGAGCTCTCCCACCAAACCCAGACAAATATAGAACACACAAATGATGGAGTGAAACAAATCTCTAGTCCTAGAGAGCCTAAAATGTTGACAGAAAACATTTATCAAACCACACTGAGAGCAGAGTGCAATCCAGCATGGGCCATGCCAGCACAGATAGGACCGAGCAGGTCTCAGGGACTGAATCTCTGGCATCTGTGGTAGTTTTTAGACTTCACAACCCCAAAATGCCAAGGACAGATCAGAAGATCAGTGGAAGAAACTGTCAGACATGTGAGATAGTACAGTGGTCTGACCCTAGTTACAGGGAGCAGGAAGGGGATGGAGGAACCCCCAGCAGTCACAGCAGGGGCAGAGGGAGATGCTCTTTCTGGAGCTCTAGGACCACAGATTTTGGGGGAATCAAGTGGCTGATAGTGCACCCCTAACCCCACTAGAAGCAGAGAACTACCTTGACAAAGAGCTCAAAAGTCAAGAAAATGACTGGGGACATGAGCAAAAACTGGAGAAAGAATCAGACTATAGAATCTTACTTTGGTGACAAGGAAGAACAAAATGTACAAACAGAAGAAGACAACAAAGTCAAAGCTCCTACATCCAAAGCCTCCAAGAAAAATATGAATTGATCTCAGGCCACGGAAGAACTCAAAAAGGATTTTGAAAATCAAGTAAGAAGCATAGAGCAAAAATTGGGAAGAGAAATGCAAGTGACACAAGACATGAAAATCAAGTCAAATTCTTGCTAAAGGGGACCCAAAAATGCTGAAAAAAGCACCTTTAAAAATAGACTAACCCAAATGACAAAAGAAATCTAAAAAGTCAATGAGAAGAATGCTCTAAGAAGCAGAATTGGCCAGATGCAAAAGGAGGTCCAAAAGCTGACTAAAGAAAATAATTCCTTAAAGATTAGAATGGACCAGGTAGAAGCTAATGGCCTTATGAAAAAAATCAAGGAATTATAAAACAAAACCAAAAGAATGAAAAAAATAGCAGACAATGTGAAATATCTCATTTGAGAAACAACTGACCTGGAAAATAGATTCAGGAGAAACAATTTAAAAATTATTGAACTACCTGAATGCCATGATCAAAAAAAGAGCCTGGATATCATCTTTCCAGAAATTATCAAGGAAAACTGCCCTGATATTCTAGAGCCAGAGGGTAAACTAGATAGCAAAAGAATCCGCTGATCACCTCCTAAAAGAGACTCCAAAAGCAAAACTCTCAGGAATGTTGTAGCCAAATTTCAGAGGTCCCAGATCAAGGAGAAAAAATTGCAAGCAGCCAGAAAGAAACATTTCAAGTATTGTGGTAACACAATCAAGATAACCAAAATCTAGCAACTTCTACAATAAGGGATCAGAGGACTTGGAATATGATATTCCAGAGGTCAAAGGAGCTAGAATTAAAACCAAGAACCACCTACTTAGCAAAAATAAGTATAATACTTCAAGGCAAAAAAAAACGGTTATTCAATGAAATAGAGGACTTTCAAGAATTTTGATGAAAAGACCAGAGTTGAATAGAAAATTTGATTTTGAAACACAAGAATCAAGAGAAGCATGAAAAGGTAATCAGGAAAGAAAAATCACAAGGCACTTACTAAAGTTGAACTGTTTACATTTCTACATGGAAAGATATTATTTGTAACTTTTGAGACTTTTCTCAATGTTAGGGTATTTAGAGGGAATACAAACAGACAGACAGAGGGCACAGGATGAGTTAAATATGAGGGGATGATATCTTTAAATAAATAAAATTAAAGGGTAAGAGGAAACTATTGGGAAAAGGAGAAAGGGAGAATTAGAATGGGGTAAATTATCTCTCACATAAAAGAAGCAAGAAAAAGCTTTTTCAATGGTGGGGAAGAGGGGAGAGGTGAGACAGAATGAATGAACCTTACTCTTATCAGATTTGGCTTAAGGAGGGAATAACAGGCATACTCAATTTGGTATGAAAATCTATTTTACGCTACAGGAAAGTGGGTGGAAGAGAAAAAGCCGGGGGATGATAGAAGGGAGGGCATATAGGAGCAGGGGGTAATTAGAAGTAAATACTTTTGAGGAAGGACAGGATCAAAAGAAAGAATAGAATAATTGGGGGGCAGGACAGGATAGAGGGAAATATAGTTAGTCTTTCACAATATGACTGTTTTGGAAGAGTTTTGCGTGACTACACATGTACCATCAATGTTGAATTGTGTGCCTTCTCAGCAGGGATGGGTGAGGAGGGAAGGAGAGAAGTGGGACTCAAAGTCTTAAAAACAAATGTTAAAAATTGTTTTTACATGCAACTGGGAAATAAGACTTACAAGTAATGAGGTACAAAAATCTATCTTGCCTTACAAGAAAATATTGGGGAAGGGAATGAGAGAAGGGAGAGGTGTGATACAAGGGAGGGCATATCGGGGGAAGGGGTAATCAGAATGCATGATGTCTTGGGGTGGACAGAGGGGAGAAATAGGGAGAAAATTTGGAGCTCAAAATCTTGTGGAAGTGAATGTTGAAAACTAAAAGTAAATTATTTAATTTTTTAAAAAGTCTCTCTCCACTCCAATCCATCTTTCACTTACCTCCTGATGAGCTTCTAAAGAGAAGATTGGTATTCACCTACTCAATTAATTCCATTGGCTTCTAATTATCTCCAGAATGAAATATAACTTCCCCTGTTAGGCATTTAAAATTCTTCACAACCTGGCCTCTTCCTTCTGTAGCCTACCACCATAACCCTCTAACTTCTATACTTTGGGTTCATTAACCTAAATGGCACCTGCACTGGTTCCTAGAGGTTACCTCACCACAATTTCCCTCTGGATTCTAGGAGTAAACCTGAGGCAAGGGTTAGGGTTTCCAGCACTGTTGTTCATAGGTCCCATCTAGTATGCTCCACATTATCAATCAACCAGTACAACTCTTTTAGCTTTTAGAAAAGTTTTACTGAGAAGATACAACAAGAGTAGTTACAAAATAGCCCTCTCAAATGTGCATACATAAGAAAATAATGGTATTTATACTTATAAAATCCAAAGGTAATGAAACATATGTAGAGAACAATATGGCAAAGGGTTAACTCACAGCTATGAGTCTTGGTTACTGGGAGTCCTTTTTTTTTTTACCATTTGTAGAGTCATTATGAAATTCTGCTTAGGTGGAACTCTACTGGGTTCTGAGTACTCTAGAGTCCATACCCATCGTTTCTAACCATCATAAGGGGATCATAATCCAGGAAACTTCTGCTGACCTCGAAGGACCCTTTCCACCTTAATCTGACAGGCTATTCCTGTCATCAATCATCACTACTCTAGGAAACTCTGCTGCCAACTCTGCTTGCTAGTAGAATCTCTAATGACTCTGATAGCTCTGGTGGTCACCTGGGCACTCTCTTCTTGGAATACTTATTCACCTGAGATAAAGAAAGAATAAACACAAAAGAAACAGCATTGAAATATACCCATGTATGCTATGGGATATAGTGGAAAGAGTGGTGGACTCAGGATCAGGAAGACTTGATCTCAAATCCAACTTCAGATACTTAGTAGCTATGTGACTTTGAGCAAGTCATTTAGCCTCCATCTACTTCAGTTTCCTCAACTGTAAAAATGAAGATAATAATAGCACCTACTTCCCAAAGTTGTGAAAATAGAATAAATTGAAGCCAGGTTAGAGCACTAGCCCTGAAACCAGGAAGACCTGAGTTCAAATCCAGTCTCAGATACTTACTAGCTGTATGACCCCGGGCAACTTGATTGCCTACCCACATACACACACACACACACACACACACACACACACACACACACACACACACACACACACATGCGTGCACACACTGAAGCCAGATTATGAAGTACTTTAAATGCCAAACAGAGGAATTCATAGTTTTATTCTAAAGGCAACAGGAACCACTGCTTCTAGTTTCTTCCTCTTCCAATCCACCTTGCCTGTTCCATCAGATTAATCTTCCTAATACTACTTTGATCATGTCACTCTCCTGCTCAAAAGCCTTCAATGACCCTACTCTTTGTGAAATTGAGCCCAAATTCTTTGAGCTGGAATTCAAGACTTCCTCACCCATACCTATACATACATCTATTAATCAACTAACACTGGGGTGGGGGACATGTGGCCTCAAAGTCACATGTGGCCTTCTAGGTCCTCAAGTGTGGCCTTTTAACCAAATCCAAACTTCATAGAACAAATTCCCTTAATACAAGGATTTGTTCTACAAAACTTAGACTCAGTCAAAAGGCTGCACCCAGGGACCTAAAAGGTCACGTATGACCTCAAGGTCACAGGTTTGCCACCGCTGAACTAACATCTGTTAATAATACATAATCTTGCCCCAAATTACCTCATCTTACACATTCCCTTAAATAAATTCTCTGACAACCCAACAATCTGCTGATTACTCATCAAGCATATGAAATAATATTTTGCTCTGAACCCTTTCTCATATTACTTCACATTCCTAAACATATATGAATCTCTCCTTCATTTTTTCTATTAAGCTTTTTTAACCCCCCTTATCCCATAGTGATTTTTCTGCCCTCTAAATCCTCTATGACATGTACTGTTCATGGCATTCATTTGGCCCTAGATATATGTTGTCTTGTACTTTAATTGTGGCATTAGTAAATTAAACAATTTCTGTAAATACTTATTAAACACCTACTATCTGAAAGATACTATGCTACAAGTGAGGCTATTAAAAGAAAAATAAAATAGATCCTTCCTTTAGGGAGCTTATCTCCCCTTGTGTGAGTGATAGAAGCATATAACATGTAAACAGGAAGGACAGAACACATTCAAAAAAAGAAAGTAGCACTTGAGTTAAGTGGGTTTGTTTTTTTTAAAGTTAGGGTTTCTATGGAGTAGAAGGTAGGAAAAAGTGAAGTTGCAATCATGGTAGATCACCTATGCAAAGGCATGGAGGTGGGAAATAGCATCTGTTATGTAGAGAACAGATACAGGCCAGTTTGACTGGAACAGAGGGGAAATAATGTGAAGTAAGACTGGAATGGCAGGGAGTAGTCATGCTGTGGAAGGTTTTATTTTTGAAATCTTTTTCTATCTTTTTTTTAAATACCTTCATATATGTTTTTATGATTCCTTCCCAATATGTTCATTTCCCATCCAAAGAGACATTTCTCTTAATAGAAGGCAAAAAAGAAAGGAAAAAGTAGTTCAGAAAAACTAACTAGCCCATCAATTAAATGTTAAAGTGCTTCCATCTCATCAAAGAAGGGAAGGAGATGCATTTTCGTATCTCTGCTTTGGGTCCAAGCTTGGTTAATTACACAGTGTTCAGTTTTTATTTTTGTGGTTATTCTTTCCACTAACATTGTTGTAGTCATTGTACATATTGCTTCCCCTTTTCTACTTCACTTTGCATCATCATTCATGTGTTTTCGAGAGTTTGATTGTATCCTTCCCATTTATTGTTTCTTACAATGAAGCAATATTGCATTTTATTCATGTATAGGCAATAAGTTGTAAGTTTCTGTTGGCTTCCTTCAGCCCTCAGGGACCAGCTGTCAGATGTGCTCAAAAGCAGCATAGTCTGAGGTCAAAATATTTTCCCTGTGGGGATGTATCCACCTACTGGTGGTCTTGCGGAGAAGGCACGTCGATCTCAGAATAAGGAGCAGCACAAAAACTCTTTCTCCTTCAGTGGGAAGGAAACTCAGTATACTGGAAGGTGAGCAGACAAAAAAGTGATTGACAGAGTTCTTCCTAAAATAAATAATCTGTCATTAAGAATATGGAGCTTGAGCCAATGACTCATACTCCCATTCAGTGAGATATTTCTCTCCAGAGTTTCCTTAGTCATACTGTCAGCTATATATCTTTTATTCATTAATGCATTCATTTTTATTCGTTTGCTCTTTTGTCTATTAGCTTAGAACCACACACACATTGGTTTAATTATTTCCCTATCAATGAGCACTATTACAAAATGAATATTTTTATGTATATGGGACCTTTCTATCTTCAATCCCTTTGAATTATATGTCTAGCAGTGAGATCTCTAGGTCAATGTGTATGTCAGACATTTTCCTAACATAGTTCCAAATTTCTTTCCAGATTGGTAAGAGAAATTCACAGACTGACCAACAGCATGTTTGTACACCTATCTTTCCACAGTTCTGCCAATAATGACTATTCCACCTTTTTCTGTCTTTACCAATATGCTGGGAATGAGGTAAAACCTTAGGGTTGTTTTGTTGTCCATTTCTCTTATCATCAGTCACTTAGGGTATTCTTTTACAATTCTTCTTTTAAGAACTATTTGTTCATACTCTCTGAACATTTATCCACTAAAGAATGTGTGAAGGATTGTAAATGACTGAACATACTTGTTTGACTATAGGTGTCAGATTGTAAGTTCCCTGAAATCAGGCATTGTGACATGTAACTCTTTATATCTCCTATAGTTACTCACCTACAGTACATGTTAAATAATTTTTGTTGGTTATGTTGACCCTGACTTTCACTGGTATTTTCCTTCTCTTAAGTCCTTCTCCCTGAAAACCAATCTTCCTTTTACATTATCTTACAAATTAGAAAAACTTTTGTCACCTTTATTGTTTTAAAAATAAGAATATATGAGAACAAATCACTTTATATAATAAATGTATTACAAAGAAGAAAACGAGTCCCTTCACTTCCTATCTACTTTCAAAAGATTAGTCTGTTATCCCCTTCAAAATGACATGTGAATTTCCATTTTGAAGATTTTATTCACTGTCATTTCTCTCTTCCACTAATATGATTCCCACCCATTCTTCAAAGCTAAACTTCCCTCTCATATTTTCTGTGAAAACTTGCTAGATCATCCCAGCCTAAAGTGATATGTCTCTTCTTTCAACTTTTATAGCACATTGACCATCCTGATACCTGATTGTATTGTCTATAATTCTTTCTATTGTGTTCCCGATAAGACCATCATCTTTCTTGTCTTTTATTTGTCTCTTTATCCATAGCAACTAGGATAATGCTAGGTACACTCAATAAATCTTTATTGATTGGTTGATTAATCTATACTCATCTGTGTCTAAATACAGCATTTTTCAATCTACATGAAACCAGGCTATTGGATGAAAAGTTATTTATTTGCTGAATTTTGTCTATAACAGATGACAGAAAATGGATGTTCAGGTCATTTCAAAAGGTGATGTGAATTTGGCAGAATTCTAGTAGAAACCTTCTAATGAAAAGAAAGGAAGGAAGGAAGAATGGAAGGAAGAAAGGATGGAAGGGAGGAAGGGAGGAAGGAAGGAAGGAAGGAAGGAAGGAAGGAAGGAAGGAAGGAAGGAAGGAAGGAAGGAAGGAAGGAAGGAAGGAAGGAAGGAAGGAAGGAAGGAAGAAAAGATAGAGAGAAAACAGAATTGTAAACATAAGAATCTGAACTATTCATTCTATTTGAATGCCATCTAGTGGACACATTGGCTCTGCAGGTGAAGAAAAGTAATGCCAGCCAAACCACAATTAGTTATGCCAACCTTAGAATAAGGTAGAATAAGGCAAAAACTATATACTACGATTTAATAGGTTTTGAGCAAAATTCTGTATTAATAACTATGCCTGCTGTGTGCCTAAAATTCCATCCTGAGATTTTATTAGCTCAGAAAGGAAAGAATCATCCATTGACAATAGCACTCCCCCAATTCAATATACTCCAGTGGTTCCTTATTAGCTTCAAGATCAAAAATAAAATCCTGTTTGACTTTTAGAGCCTTTCACAACCTGGGCTGTCCTATCTTTCCAATCTTCTCACACTTACTTCCCCTCCACATAGTCTGCAAATCAATGACATTGGCCTCCTTGCTGTTCTTTAAACAAGGCTTCATCTTCCAGATATTTTCACTGGTTGTCCAACTTGTCTGGAATTCCCTCCCTCCCTATCTCTGCCTCCTATGTTCAGCAAGACTTCATAATTATGTATATGCTAAGTCTTGTTTGTATATAGTTCTTTGAGTATTATTTCCCACATTAGACTGCGAACTCTGAGAGCACAGGGACTTCTTGGCCTTTTCTTTGTATCCCCAGTGTTTACTTCAGTGTCTGGCACATGGAAGGTACTTAATGAATTATTTAACGTCACTTGATATCACCTTAACCCTCCATCATCCAACACCTTATCATGGATAAGTTGAAAAATAAATAGAAGCAAGACTCTGAAATAAGAAGAACAGTGAATAAAAATCCAAGGAAAGGTAGTCTCAAAGTGGTTCTAGGAAAACAGAAAAAGGAAAGGACAACAGAGGAGGGAGCACAATAAAGTCAAATTATCTACCTGAAAAGATTGCTTCTCATTCTGCTAAATTTAGTTCTTTTTGTTGTTTATATCTTACATTTAACCATTATATGAGGAAGTAAAATGTAATGAAAAGTGCTGGTCTTGGAAATAGGAGACCTGAATTAAAATTTGTATTTATTTAATACTTGAGAGATGTGTGTCCAATCTCAGGTCACTCAATTCTGAGACCTGATTTTCTTATCCATATAATGAGAATGAAAGGGGTTTTTTGGGAGTAGAGGGGTCTGGATTTGTACTTTCATTTTATGTAGGGAACTTATAGGTGGAAATGCCCTCTAATAATGTGAAGCTGCAACCCCTTCCATAATTTATAGTCTTAGAATATTCCCTCAGCCAAATTGGCAACAGTGACAAAAGCTAGGAAGAATCAATGTTGGAGAGGTTATGAGAATATAGACATATTAGTGCATAATTGATGGAGCTATGAATTTGTGCAATCATTTCTGAAAGCAATTTGGAATTATGCAAATTAAATGATTAAAATGTCCCTACCTTTTGACCTGGAGATTCCATTACTAGTTACATACTCCATGGAGGTCATTGAAAAAAAGAAAGTCCTTATGTACATCAAAATATTTAAAAGCAGCCTTTTTGTGGTAGCCAAGAACTGGAAACAAAGTAATGTCTATTGGTCAGGGAACAACTATCAAACATAGTATATGAATGCAGTGGAATATTACTATTCTATAAAAAATGATAAATATGTCAAATACAAAGAAGTATGGAAAGACTTAAATGATCTGATTCAGATTCAGAGCCAAGAAAACAAGATGCATGGTTATAACAATGTACATGAAAAGAAAAACTACTCCCAAAATTCAAAATTGAACGTTGCAAAATTATAAAGACCAAGCAGGATCCCAAAGAAGAAATATAAGAAGACATCCTTGCCAACTCCTTTGCAAAGATGAGGGGTCTATGAGTGTGTAACAGCACACATGTTCATATTTTTTAATGTATCAATTGATATTGCTGATTTTAAAAAAAAATCTTTTCCTTTTCCTTTATTTTAAAAGTTTTATTTGTTATGGCTATAGTATTTTAACTATATATGATAATTAAAAACAAAGTCTTCTAGGTAGACTTAGCGCTGTCAACATGTTAAGTATTTTGTACAAAGACTTTCCTATTTGCAAGGGTAGTACTTATTTATTTCCCCGGCTCCAAGGATTAGAGCTATTTGTAATAAGCAAGTACTCACTGGAGCTTTCATGTTTCCTTTGTTTTTATGCCACTATATATTTATACTCTCCTAAACTCCAATGTTCCTAATAATAACATATGATTCCTTCAGCTAAAATTACATTTTCTTTACTGGAAGCAATAGAAAGCATATTGGAGCTGTGTGGGTAGAGTTGGTTTCATCTAGTTGTGTATGTTTTCTATTTAGGTTACTGGGTTCTTAATGGAAAAAATGGAATCCTCCAATTCAATTTATTGCATTCTGGATATTTCTAATAATCAAATACATTTTGGAATTCTATATGTATACTTTTCACAAAATATATGCAAAATAGATTCAAAATTAAATTTTAAGTCTATAATTACTATTATCATGTTTCTGAAGATGTCACCAAGTTTCTAGGTATCTCTAGCATTCCAAGTTGTATGGAAGACTTTAGGTGGAAGTGTTGCAATACCATTGTATAAAGCATTTCCACCTAGATTTCTAAGATCCTAGCAACCATATGAATACTTTAGGTAGATGAAAAGAATTCTATTTTGTCTATGCTGATCCAGTGTAACAGTATCGGTTCAAACCCTGCCTCTAACATATACTGGGTGTGTGACCCCTATGCCAATCACTAGCCCTCTAAATTCTCTAGGTCAGAAGTGTCAAATACATGTAGCCCACAACACTCGCAAGCGTAACCCAAACCAGATTAAAAGGTAATTGAGAAATATTTAACAAAATAAATAAAAATACAATAAAACAAATAATGTTAACATGTGGTTTTTTAAGTCAACATCCACAACACTGAGGATCCTTATGGATTTATTAGCTTCCATTTCTATTTGAATTTGACACTATTGTAGGCAACGTCATGTTGGTGTTGTTGTGCAAGCACGTCCGACTCTTCGTGATCCCATTTTGGTTTTTTCTTGGAAATGGTGCACCTTTTCTTTCTCCAGCTCATTTCCTAGACGAAGAAACTGAAGTAAACTAAGTTAAGTGACTTACCTAGGCTCATATAACATTAATAGTCTGAAGTCAGATTTGAACTCAGGAAGATGAGTCTTCCTGACTCCATACTGGGCATTCTACCCACTGTGCCACCTAGTTATCCCATACACATACACACACACACACACACACACACACACACACACCAAGCAGCTAGATAGTGTAGTGGATAGAGTGCCATGACCCTGGGCAAGTCATTTAACCTATTTGCCTCAGTTTCCTCATCTGTAAAATGAACTGGAGAAGGAAATGGCAAATCACTACAATATCTTTGCCAAGAAAACACCAAAAAGGGGTCATGAAGAGTCAGACATGATTGAAAATGGATACACAGCAATCACCACAACAATAACACAATATTGTATGTACTATATAAATACTAGAGAACATATCACAGAATATATAAATATATCCTGTAACTATATTTAGAGAATTCTAATTATTTGTAGCAAGTCGATTCATATGATAACCTTTTATGTTTATATTAATTTATATTTTATTTTTTCAGTTAATAAACTGACCTCAAATACATGTTCTTATCCATTCTTCACTTTTGTTTAAACTCTTTTTTGTGATCTATTCTCTGAGATTAGAATTTGTTTTGATTATGATTAATCTTTTCCTGAATATAACCTTCCTCTTATTCCTTCTTTCTCCCCCTCCTATTTTCCTCCTGTTTCTCTGTTAAAGTATATATTTCTACATTAAATGCTGTGTGTGTGTGTGTGTGCGTGTGTGTGGTTGAGATGAAAGTGAAGTTCAAGTAGAGGCCAACTCCCATCCTTTATGTTTATCTTGAGTCCTATATTTGCATTTCAAAGTTCCTATGCAGCTTTGGTCTTTTCAGCAGGAATATTTAGAAGGCCTTTATATACGTTGTATACATTATATACATTAAAGATACATTTTCCCTCCATAAGATCATATTCAGTTTTGCTAAATGTGTTACTCTTGGCATATAAATCTTTTTGTCTTTTGGAATGTAACATTCCAATTTTTTGACCCCTTTATAACGATAGCTATCAAATACTCTATAAGCATGACTGTGTTTGCAGTATTTTTTATTTAACCTGGAAGCTCTGGGTTTGTGTTATAATGTTCTTGAGAGTTTGCATTCGGTCATTTCTTTCAGGAGATATCTGATGGATTCCTCCTATTTTCACTTTACCCTCCAACAGATCTTGGCAATTTTCATTGCTGACTTTTGGAAATGTGATATCCAGGCTTTTTTTTTTATTTGTATGCTATGGCTTTCAGATTGTTCAATGGCAAACAACTTTCATGGAAAACAGAACAACGGAAAAAATATATCATTAAAATTAATTGCTTTCCAAGAGTTCTAGTTGACCCTTGTAGCCAAGCTGTATTTTCCTTTGAGGCTTTGCTTGTAGATGTCCTACAGTTATTCACTTCTTCTGAGATTGTGTCTTTATTATTCCTGAATCTTCAGAATCTTTAATCATCAGCCTATTTTTGTTTATTCATTCAGGTTTATTTACTTACCTACCTATCTCACAAAAACCACTCTCTCCTATTCTTCCTATCTTGACCCTTTGGTGTAACAATTCCATTTCACTGTGCTCTTCTCTTGAATCCCTAATCCCTTCATCATATCACTGATTATGCCTAGCCAAGCTTGAGCCTTAAGTGCCTTTGTTGCTACACAAATGCTGCTAAAAGAAGATGGAGAAAAATCACAAAAACATTCTGACTAGGTCCTCTACAAATTTATGTTGCATGACCTCATCTGAGCCCTCAATGCTGCTAGGCAATTCTACTATAATTCCATCTCAACTCCCTATCTCACTCTCTAAGGCACCTTTTTTAAAACCTTTTATTCCCTCTTCAAACTCTGATGGCTCCCCCACCCCCTTCTCTCTCAGTTAAGAACCTTGTTTCATATTTTAGAGGAAAAAGAGTGAGGCCATTTGCTTTAAGGTCCCTCTTCTCCTCTCTTCCTCATCTCCTATCACTAATAGGTCTTTTACCACTATCTCCTCCTTCATCTATGTCTCCTGTGAGGTGACCTCACTTCTTACCCAGGTTAATCACTCTGCATGTTCAAATGATCTCATCCCATTCCATCTCCTCCAACAGATTGCCCTCCCTGTCATTCACACTCTTTTACTTATTTTTAGTCTTTCCCGTCTGGTGGCTCATTTTCTATTGCCTTAGACGTGTCTATGTCTCCCACATCCTCAAAAAACCCTTACTTGATTCTCACATCTCTGCTAGCATTCTATATCTCTTCTGCCCTTTTGTAACTAAACTGAAAAAGGCCATCTACAACAGATACTTATACTTTCTCTCCTCCCTCTCCTCATTACCTCTTAGAAACTAATTTAGAACCTTGTCTTTCCACCAAAACTGTTCTCTCCAAAGTTATTAATGATGTCTTAGTTGCCAAATCCAATGACTTTTCTGTATCCATGTTTTCCTTGACCTCTTTGCAGTCTTACACATGGTTGATCACTCTCTCCTCAATACTCTTCTGTTCTCTAAGTTTTTTGGACACCACTCTCTCTTTTTTTTTGATTAATCAATTTATTTTAACATTTCAACATTCACTTCTATAAGATTTTGAGTTCTAAATTTTTTCTCCCTCCACTCCCCAAGATGGCATGCAATCTGATCTAGGCTCTGCACATGTATTCATATTAAACATGTTTTCACATTAGTCATGTTGCAAAGAAGAATTAGAACCAATGGGAGGAACCACAAGAAAGAAGAATCAAAAAAAGAAAGAGAGCAAATAGTATGTTTCAATCTGCATTCAGACTCCATTGGTGTTTTCCTAGATGTGGATGCATTCTTCATCAGGAGTCTTTTGGAGTTGTCTTAGCTCCTTGCATTACTGAGAAGAGCTAAGTCTATTAAAGTTAGCCATCATACAGTGTTGCTGTTACTATGTACAATGCTCTCCTGGTTCTGCTCACTTCTCAGCATCGGTTCATGTAAGTTTTTCTGAAGTTTACCTGCTCATCATTTCTTATGAAACAATAGTATTCCATTATATCCATATGCCACACCTTGTTCAGTCATTCCCCAACTGATGGACATTCCCTCAATTTCCAATTCTTGACCACCACAAAAAGAGCTGCTATAAATATAGGTTTCCTCCTCCTCTAAAGTCACTGCCTTAGTTACTCAGCAGTAAGTGTCTGAGGCTGGATTTGAACTTGAACCTTACTTACAGCAGCACTTTATTCACTGTGCCACCTACCTACCCTTTGACTGGCTGAGGCTTTAAAAATGATGAGATAGAGCTGCTAGCTCTTTTTTCCCACTCTCTTTCAGCTGTTCTCTTTTCAGCGATTCCTATCTGCTGCACCCAACATGGATACCACGAATAGAACTGTTGAGACAAGGGAAGCCTTTCCTGGCTCCCTCTCTTTTATCCCAGCTTTGCAATATGGGCCTTAGTTATTTGGTTTATTTCTCTGTTATTTGTTCCCAGTTTTACCTACCAGAGGCCATCTTTACTGGCATGGTAACCTTGAAGCCAGGACTTCACGCACAATACAAATAGCCCTGAAAAGCCTGAGTGCCTAGGACTCAAGTCCAAAGCGGTTTCTGGACATGGAACTGGGATTAGGCTCTATAGAAACCAAGTTAAGCCACGAACCTAATCTTCTTCCTCTCCCCTGGGAGTGAGATGGTGCAAAGTGGTAAGGACATTATGTCTCTCATGTTGGGGGAAGTATATCTGGATATTTACAATTGCATTTTTAAAAATAAATATTCTATTTGTAAAAGCTCAACTGTTACATATTTCTCAAGGAGTCTACAATTAGAATAAGGATTTCTGCCTTCTATTTTAAGGTATTTCTTTTGCCTCCTTTTTTTCTGATTGAATTTATAATTTCACTATTTACTTCTTGCTCTAGTTTTCCCAGCCACTCTTGTAGTCTTTATGACCAGAACTTTTTTTTCCTCTGTGGCTCAGCTTGTGGTTATAATGATATTACTTTCTTCTCCAGACTTCCCTTAACCTTTAACTTTTCTTTGTGGTATTCAATGTTTTCTTCTGTTACCCTGTCTTTTCAACCTAAATTCTTGGATTGGTATTTTGTACATCAGATCTGTTCACTTTTGGATAGATCTGGGACACTCTTGGATGAATTGAATAAATTTTATTTTATCCTATCACTCCTATAGTCTATATGTTCTTGTTGCTGAAAATTTGGATGGGGGTAATTAGTATTAGGACCTGCCTCAATCTCTGACTTCGAATTCAATCTACTAGTCACTCACTGTGAGTTCTTGGCGTCAGCCAGTCTCTTTCTTCTTCTCTTTGTAAGGATAGTAGTTGGGATTTGGTTCTGTTTCCTGCTGTGGCTCCAAAAGGCTACAGTAGAATGCTGGAAATAATACTCCAGTCTTGTGCACATCCCCATGGTTCTACCAGAACCAAGTCCCTGAGTTGGCTCTACCTCCTACTCTGGCTCCCTCTCTTCCAAAGAGTCCACAAAAGATCCTTGGTTCCTGATACAATCTGCTGCTGGAGGTAGGAGGAAATAGGGTCATTTCTAAAAATAGAGGAGGTGGCCTCTTAATTGAAAATAAGTTCAAAAGAGAGAGTAGGAGATGATGTGAAGGAGTTTTAAGATGTGGAGAAGGAAGGGAGATCTCATATCAGATGACCTCTATATTCTCAATAAAGTATGAGACAAGTTCTGTTGAGGGAAATGGAGGTGCTACAAAAGGTCTGAAACAACCTGTGGAATCAATCATCAGAGAGAAGTAAAAGAAATGCATTGATGCAGGGAGGGTCCAGCTAAGGTAGATAACATATATTGTTAGTGGACACAGCCCACATTTCCAGAGTATTTTATATGCATTCTTTCACTTGATCCTCACAACAATCCTGAGAAATTGGTACTATTTTTATTCCCATTCTACATATAATGAAACCAAGGTTCATACAACTAGCAGGTATCTAAGATATGATTTGAAACTGAGTCTGGCACATTCCAAATCTAATGCTCCATCCATTATGTCATGCTGCTTTTCTGTGAATAAGCTTCTATGAGAAAATTATAATGTTAGCCAAAGCTGGTGAAAGCATGAATTAAGTAATGAAACTATTAGGGAGCCAAATCAAGTCCACATTGATCACATAGTCTCCAGACACAAATCTTGTTGCATGCCCATCATTTGAGAGACAGTGTGATATAGTAGGTAGAGTGCTCGACTTGGTATCTGGATTCAAATATTGCTTCCAAAATTTACTTAGCGTCACGGAGAAACCCCACCATTCATCTTGGCTACTACCCTGTGTCACATATCTACATCACAGCTACGTCTCACATTATATATGATTTATACACACTATCATCCCACCCTTACACTAACATACACATGACATCTTCCTTCATACTTTGCCATCTATCCCCATGATTTTTCTCCAAAATTTTTCTGAATATTCCCTTTTTCTTATTATCTCAGGTCTCTGTGGACTAGAATTTTGGAGTTCTATTAATTTATTTCTCAGTCTAATATTAAATTTGTTTGGAAATTCTGAAGTAGCTAAATATTACCAGAATAAAGCTTAGGAGATCTGGAATATGGTCCTGGCTCTTTCACTAATTAATTATGTAACATTGAGAAACATGACAAATCTTGCTTGCCCTCAGTTTACTTATCTGCTAAGTGTGAGAGTTAGATTTGATAAACCATCTCTAACATCTCTTTCAGCTCTGAGACTATATAAGAGTCAACATAACCCAAAATTTCTACATCTATTTTTAGTCCTGGATTTCTTGCTTTCCCTTAATAAGGAAACAGAAACAAGTCTCCTCTTATTTTCCTCACCATTCAGCATCAGGAACTAGAGAATCTGGAGCAGAAAAATAGGTTTATAAATAGTGACAGGTGGGGTCAACAAAAGCCTAAGGAAGATTTATTTATATCTCAGAGGAAACTCCAGACAGTCAGTTGAAATGTCTTTTCATCCATTTATTCATTTAACAAACATTTACTGAACTATGCACAAAGTACAGTGTTAGGCACTAGAGAAGACACAAATATGAATTAAAAAATCATTATCCTCAGAAAGTTTATATTCTTGGGGGAAGGCTAAATAAAAAAACATGTAAAAACTAAAATGTCAAGTACAGGCATTAGTATGTTTATACCACTGGAAGACACCCATTTGCAAGGTATGCATACCCAGTTGGTCACAGATCAGAAATTCACAGCAAGTTTCTGTTGCAAGTGAGATATGAACACACAGCAAGTTAGCAAGTCAACCTGAAATTGTTAATTCATGTGGAAATGGATTTGGCAAAATGCCTTGCTTCCCAAGAGATACAGATCAATTCATAAAAGAATTTGCCATCATCATCATTACATAATACCCCTCAAAAGACCAGAAGAAAAGAGTATTGGCATAAGGAAAAATGAGCTCAGGGAAAAATCTTTCCCTGAATGTGTGGATAGTATCAGTGTTGAGCCATTCAGGTTTTTAAGTTTCCTCTACCAGGAGCTTCTTGAAAGGCAGCTAACCCAGTTCAATCTGACCTTCCAGTGTGAGAGATTCTTTTATTTATACATTATTAATTACGTGAGAATAGACTATGTAGGGCATAGACTTGCAATACAACTGAAATCATGGTCCTTCTATTTCATGCAATTTGAGGTAGCATGGGAAGGAAGGAAGGAAAGAAATAAACATTTCTTAATGTTTGGCACCATAGCTGGGCCCTGTGCTAAACATTTTACAAATGTTCCCTCATTTGATCCTTGTAACAACTCTGGAAGGTAGGTATTATTAGTATTGCTCCCATTTTATAGTTGGAGACACTGAAGCAGAGAAAGGTTAAGTCACTTGCCCAGGGTCACACAGCTAGTAAGAATCAAAGGTCAAATTTGAACTCAGCTCTCTCTGACTCTAAGCCCAGCACTCTATCCACTGCTCCACCTACATGCGTCTTTAGTAGTAGTACATTACAATATACAGCTTCCCAATATTTTAGAACTGAAAAGAATTTTAGAGATCATTTAAGTCCATCTAATCCCCTTTCTTTTGTAGGTGAGAATATTAAAGACTGAGGTTGAATGACCTACCCAAGTGGACATTACTGATTAGTAGCAGAGCCAAGTCCAAGACGAATTGAAAGATGTGACAAACCCTGATGCTACACACAGCAGTAGCAGCACAATTCTGCTTTGTATCGATAGATAAACAAGCAAGCCAGGAAGCAACAAAGTCCCTTTTGAGTTTTTTAGTGTCTTGCCAATTTTGAGACTATATAGAGGAAGGCTGGTGTGTCTGATTTTGAATTGGAGGACTTTCTTTCCACCAACAGAAAAAATGTTTTTAAGTGCCCACTATGTGCCAGCCAGTGTGCTAGGCACTGAAGAAACAAAGAACAAAATGAAAAGGTCTCCGCCCTTAGGGAAAAACACATACACTTTGAGGCATATACAAAATGCTTACAAATTGAACTCAAGTCATTTCTTTAAGAATAAAATACAATCATACTGGACCCCTCTTCATCCCCTACCTGTTTATTGATACTTGACACAACACATATTCCGGTGACAAGGACTGAGATATGATTAAAGCTGAACAGCCGCAGTCATTGTAATTCCACTTTCAAGTACTCCCTGTAATCAAATAAATGATATGGTCTCTTCCCAAGAACTGGAGTAGGGCCAATTTTCTTACCCTATGAAATGAGAGGTTTGAACTAGAACCAGGTATCTAAGATTCCTTTCAGCTCAAAATGGGCTTTAAAATTGATATAAGGATAGTTTATATCAAGAAGCCAGTATCTTGAGATTCTTATGTAAAGAGACTTTGCTGCAATTTCTCTCTTGGTAATCTCATCAGCTCCAGTTGGTTCAGTTATCATCTCTCTTAGTCTCTCTCCTAAACTCCAGTCCTGCATGACAAATTTTCTGTTGGATCTCTCTCTCTCTCTCTCTCTCTCTCTCTCTCTCTCTCTCTCTCTCTCTCTCTCTCTCTCTCTCTCTCTCTCTCTCTTTCTCTCTCTCTCTCTCTCCCTCATCCAATATGCATCTCAAACTCAACATATCCAGAACAGAACTCATTATCTTTCTCACTCTTTTTATTGCTGTTCCTAATGTTCCTAACCCAATCCTTCCAGTCACCCAGATTCACAACCTTGGAGATAACCTCAATTCTTCATGCTGCCACATCTACTTAGTTATCACGTCTTATAGATTCTGGCACTCTATCTTCCACATAAATCTCCTCCTCTCCACTCATATGACCACTACCATAGGGACTCATTACCTCTCATTTGGACAACTCTAAATATCGTGATTAGTATGCCAGAATTCTTCCTCATTACTTGTCCAATGTCTTCCAGATTCCATCCATATTGATCTCTTTGCTGTTTCTATACATGGCATTCCATTCACCAACTTTGTGCCTTTGTTCAGATTGACCCCTCCACCTCCTCCCCATTCCTGGAATAGTTTCTTACGTAACCTCTGCCTCTTGAAATACCTAGCACCCTTCAAAGCTCAGGTTAAGCACCATTTACTAAAAGGGACTTTTACTGATATCCCTAATTATAAGACCTCTCCTCCCCTTCCCATATTCACCACATTACTTTGATTATTTTATATTGATTTTTCTTTGTGGAGAGCCTATTTTGTTGTAAAGTCAAGAGAAGCTGAAGCAGATTATATCCCAGAATTCATCAGTTGAGTTTTATTTTGTTTTTTTTAACTCAGACTTTTGAATCTATTTTTGGAGATTTCTGCAAGAGAGGAACTTGAAAGAGAGACTCTGAGAGCTCATTCTCCATCTTGAGGTTATATGGGCATGCCAGGATCAAGCAGCCTCCAAACATGTGTTTCCTTGCTCATTCCTTCTGAGACTTTGACAGGCTATAACTGTGGTACTCCTGTTAATCCTGTTGCTATTACACAAATAGAAGTGGGCCAAAGAAGTGCTGAGAAAAGAGAACAGTGGTTGATGAGAAAAAGCAAATGCCCTTCCAAGACAGTTTCCTTTTCCCTTATCTCCATGGTGGAGCAAGAATCAATTCCCATTACTTGCCCATCTCCAATTTTTTGTCTCTCTCCTTTCCATGGGGTAGAAGGAGTCAAAATTTCTGATGTGTGGCATCATAAAAATTGCAAGTGCATCCTAAGAATTGTCTGCTTCCAAGGTGACAAGTTTCAAGTGACCATGGCAATACTGCTTTCTGTCCTTCTTCACATTAGAGCCAAATGAAAACATCCAGCAGAAACAGTTGGCCACCTGGTGCTCTCTCCCCCTGTCCTGCTGCTGCTTGAATTGACAGTCCAGCACAACAGTGATGGAGGCACAAGACAGCTTGCTCTTCAGCAACAACAAGCTATAGAGGAAGGTCCCTGTGGAATCTATCCAGATTGTATCAGCGTAGCTGAAGGGGAAAAGGGAACCTGGAGTGGCTGGATAAGAACAAGATCAGTTTCTTGATCATGTGATGAAAGTCAGAATGACAGAGCTCATCTTCCAGTGGGTTTCAAAGAAGGACCAGAATAACTCTGTATTTACCTTTTATGAACTAACAAATGGAGATGACACAGAGGATGAGGAATTGCACAAGCTAGAGGAAGCTACACTTCAAGCTCAGTGGGTCCTAGTAGAGATTTTCTTTTTTTGTTAGCTTTTTTTGTTTCACATAAGGAGATTAGAATGATAGTAATTAAAGTAAAGGAGAGGGGAATAGTTTGTAAAGATAGAAAGAAACTAGAACACAAAGATGACACCATCGCACTCATCAATGATGGAGGGGTTAAGTTCTTTTAATGGCATCCCTTCCTCTTTTCCTAAATTGTCCAAAGGTCTCTCTCCTCTCCTAGGAGAGACCCAATCTAGCTTAAAGGAACTTTTCACCTTTCCCCAGTTGTGAGATAGAAGAACTATGGAATAATTTTTTTTAAAAGAGGATTCCACTATTATGCCACTGTTCTGCTCTATGAATGAATGAATGAAGGTAACAGCCTCAAAGAAAAAAGATTTACCTAGTTTCTCTATACTCTTTCTATTTCTTCACTCTAGACTTCCTCTGAACCAAGATCAGTAAACCCACAAAATATATATTCACACATACCTATAAGTATGCAATCTCTATTGACTTTTCCCCTCAGATTTATAATCTGAATCCTCTAAAGAGGGGTAGAGGCTACATGGAGGATCTAGCTGCAGGCAGCCCACAGGGCATCCTGACAGGAATAGAAGAACAAAGACGGAGTCCTGGCAACAAGGCACCAGGCATGGTTCCAATCTATGCTATTAAAGCTGAACTGCTCATTTCTGGAAAACAAGAAAAAGAAAAGAAAAAAGAAAGAGAAAAATAATTGTCTCCTTCCTTATTCTCACAAATTGTTCCCCTCTCCTTTGTTTACTGTCCTTTAATGACTATCATTTTAATTTCCTTGATATGAAAGAAAATTTGGCAGCTGCTACTCCTTGTTTTGTAATTAATGTTAGCATGTATAAAGAGTTGGAGAAAGTCTTGGATCTTGGGTAAAGACAGACTGGGACAAAGTGACAGAGAGAGACAGAAAGAGACATAGAAACAGAAAAAAATCTTTGCTTCATCCTGAGACATGGAGGACTGGAGGAACAGAAAAGACCTTGAATCTATTCAAAAGTCACAAATGTAATATACTGAGACAGTACCACTAAGACAGTACAAGTTCCCACAAGTAAGTTTTGTGTGGTGTGTGTATGTGTGTGTGTGTGTGTGTGTGTGTGTGTGTGTGTGACAGAGAAGGAGGAGAGTTGAACAGAAAGGCGGGACGGAGAGCGAAAAAATACAGATGTAATTTGCCAGTCCCCTCCTCCACCCAAACGTAGTAGATAGAGATAAGAACCTAACACAAAAGTGAGCCAAAACTAAAACTCTGTTACTGTGTAGATTTTACATGATATTCCCCTCTATATCCTTTACTGCTCTTTATCCGTGAGCTTCTCCCTATTGTAATGAGGGAAACTGGCCAATGAGGGTCAAGTCCTTAGAGCATGCTGGTGGGTTATACAGAGCACATACTTGATATTCCTTGACTAGTTCGAGCTCCAACACATGGAACTTTAGATAGCCAGTTTTTAGCTATGAATGACTGAGACTGGAACTGTATGGTGATGAAAAATCTTTTTAATTGGCTTTGGGGTTTGAAGGACTGATGACTCAGGATAAGCTGAGCTGAAAAAAAATGTGCATATAAAATGTTAGAGCATCTTTGACTCTTTTCCCCAGTGACTTTCAAGTGAGGAGGATGATTCTGAACTGCTAAATTGGAAAGAGCAGACGACTTTTCTCCTATCCAGTCGCTGGTATCTCTGTTCCTTTTGTGTTTATTTTTTCTTGATATGTATTTATTCTTGATAGGTGAATGAATATCCTGAAATAGGTGCATCCAAGCAACCAGTCAGTTTAGGAGATTTATCAGAGAGCTTCCTCTAGCAAAAAGAGCTGGTGGCAGAATGTACCAGAGTGGTAGTGTCCAACAGCAGAGAACAGAGATGGAAGGACAGATTAGGAAATTTGTAGATTACTGCTCCACTCAAGGTTTTAGGAGTAACCCTGAAGGATTGTGGTTTTCATCACTATTGATGATGAGCCCCATCCAGCGTTCCTCCCCCAGTATCAGTCAACAAGTTAACATCAATTAATTTCTAGAAAAGGGTATTTAAAGATATAGCAAAAAAAAAAAAAAGTAGCTACAAAACATTCCTCTCACCTTGGAAGGCACACTCTCCTTTCATGCACACAATGTCCTCGGGAACAGGAGGCTCAAACTTAAAGTATAATGGATGTGAGGCACACTCCTACTGATCTATAACAGAAAAAACCCCAGCATACACAGGAGAGCCTGCTGTACAGGTTCTTTGATCTGCTTTTCTAAAAGGAAAGCAATTTTTGAGGGGTCAACCATCACTTTAATCAAGCACAGATATCATTCACTTAATTCAGAGGAAAAAGTCAGCACTTTGACCTTCAGGTTCTTTGATCTGCTTTTCTAAAAGGAAAGTAGTTTTTAAGGGGTCAACAATCACTTTAATCAAGCACAGATATCATTCACTTAGTTCAGGGGGAAAAGTCAGCACTCTGACTTTCAGGGAAAATGCAAACAGAAATTACAAGCAGAAATTGCAAACAGAAAGACCAACAGAAAGGACTTCCCAATTGCCGGACCATAAGTAATACATACATCACGGATCAACAGATGGTTCCAGCTACCTGACCATTACATACATACATACTTACCAGAGAGAGAAGTAGCAAAACCTTGTTTTCAAAGCTGGGGGGCTCCTTAGCAGCTGCCCAGAGTATCATCTGGCTAAACAAACACTTCCAATGAGTAAACCCCAAAGTGAAACCTTACCTCAGAGTATTTATACAAGTTTCAGAGCCAGAAGGCATGACTCTCTGATCCAGTCCCTCAATAGAAATTAATAAAAAGTATTAAGGCCTATTAATGGGCAAGGAAGATCTTTAACTCTTTCCTCCACCTACCATTAACCTTACATTAACATTACATGGCTCCAGCAGTCTTTTTTTCCCTTTAAAACTCTTCACAGTATTCCCATTACCTGCAGCCCTCTTCTGGGCTCAGTGTATCAGTACCTTTCTAGAGTACATAAGCAGAATTTCTCTTCCTCACTAAGGGTCACAATCCCTGAAGCAGCTGCCATCCTCGAGGTCTCTTCAGGGACTATCTTTCAACTTCTGTTTGTAAGTTGGATTAGAATAGAAGAGGCAAGAGAAAGGCACTCCTGAGCTTCACAGGATTCAGGCTCAGCAAGGTCCAAGTCCACTTGAGTGTGAGCCACAGGAGCAAAGCAGGACAACAGCACCAACAGCACTGAATGACAGTCATAGACCCCGAGACAGTCAGGTAAACGATGGAACAGTACACAATCTTATCCTCCTTGGAGAGAGAGAGGACAAAGGGAATGGAGGGCATGAGAGTCTGTCTTAAGACCACATCCATCAGGTAACCCATCAGAGTGACAAATCCATCTTCTGTTATAATTATAGATTATATGGCCATTCTTATGTTGGATCTACTAGCAAAGAGAATGCAACCTTGGTCATGGAAAAGTTAAAATCTCTCGATCCAGCTTTAGAAAACTGGAAAAGAGCCAGGGATGGAGGTCATCCTGGGTCCCAAGAACAGTCACATTGACCTCATCATCAAGTCCTAAAAGGTCTTTTCCACTTGGATTCATACAGCCTCATGCAGTGGTGATAGGAAAAAATTGAGATTGTGGACTGTAATGCTGTCTCAAAGAGTAGATTTCAAATTACCATCATTTTCTATTTTTATGACAGACATTTGGATAAAATACCTTTAAAACCTATGACAGGTCTTGAACATAGTGGTTTGAGTAATAAAGTCTATCCATACCTAGGATATATCCAATTGAGTTTGAAATTCCCTAAGGAAGGTGTTGGTGACAGCAGAAAAGCAGATGCTCTGACTCTGGGATGTCCAGATTCTACAATGCTCATTGGAGTGTCGGGTGTTGGTAATTATCAGTAAAGAACAAACCCCCAAATCTGAAATAACTTTAGAAAGAATTTTATTAGAGGACTTATTTGACAAAAGAGAGAGGTGGGAAAAGGATGTGGCTCCCTCTTCAAGTTTTTGTGAGGTTATGCTGAGTAGAGTTCAGACAAGAACATAAAGGGTACTAGCCTCATTTATCACATATAGACAGTAGGGCAGTTTAAGATGTATTTCAGCAGATAAGTATAAATGTTCAAATTTGTGCAACCCAAAGCATAATCTTTGGGTTGGCCTAAAACAAGACCTGAGTGGGATTTAAGCATTCCTTATAAGCATCTGACTTTCCAGAGCATCTCTAAGGTCAGCCTAGCCTATACTCTAAGCTTTGGGTTAGCCAATTTTAACATTCATAAACAATCAAATACTTTTCCCACATAGCACTGATTGGAATTAACTCTAGTCTTTTTGAAATTTTAGCAGGATATTGCAAGCAATAAGGTGAGACTCAATACCTGAATATTTTGACCATCCATGCAGACTATACATAGATTCCTATGTCTGAGGAGGGCAAGGATAAGACTGTTTTCATCATTTAAGGGACTCATGAGTTAGCTAACTGATAGAAAGCTAACTCATCCAAGGTCATTGAGAGACTTCGTAACTTGCCTGTTTACAAAATAGTGCCAGAAAATGGAGGGCCCTATCAAGACTATTCACTGCTACCACCTATTTCTAATAAGCAGGTAGAAAGAACTGATATACACTTACCTAGGAAAGAAAAAGATACCATTTTGCAACTGCACAGACTTCTGAAAGTGATGCATCCAGTAAAAGAAATTGTGTGTTATTAGAGGGCAGAAATACTGAACCCAGGGGCAGTTCCTTTCATGACCAAAACTGCTACAGAACTTCATAGGGTACAGATTCGACCCACAGAGCTGGAAAATAATGATAGCAGACCTGGAATGGCTGCCAGCCCAGATATAGACACACAAGTCTAGAATGATTCCACAGTTGCTGAGAGATCAGTCAATGACAGGAGAAGTAAATCTATTACACCAGTCACTAGGCTAAGATATAATGTTATGGATAAACCTGAAGATGTAGTTAAATATGTCTCTAGGTGATAATATGAGATACTACTCACATGAAATGTGCCTTGTATGTAATTGCTCATTTGCTGCTTTGTGTGAATTACTGCATGTGTGAATATGTTTTTATTTTGCTGTTATGTACATTTAATTCTCTTTTCTGTTACGTTCATGCTATAAAAATGTCTATTTGCTGATTGTTCTGTATATATGCTACTACTTATTATTAAATTGTATTTTATGCACAGGCCAATTGATATTCTTGTAGCTAGCTAGTTTTGTTTTGTTAGTGAGCCATGCCGATTAGTTTTGATAATTATGAATATGTTAATTGAATATGTGTAATGAATATATTAAATATTTTGTATGAATATGTATATATTCAATATTTTGTATATTGTTAGGCATGTTGTCATTATAGTATCCTACAGATATGCTAAATCTATCTATCTATACAGAGAGAAAGAGACAAACACAGAGAGAGAGGGAGAGCACAAAGGCACGCTATAGAGAATCAGATGATATTCTATACAGTGCCATGTCTACCACATGTTACTGTTAATATATATTTGTCTTATTTTAGTTTCAATAGTACCAAAGGTTAGTTGGCCAGAAAAATCAACCTTGTTGTTTTAAAGCATTAATGCTCATATTCCTGCTGTATATTTTTAGGTTTTAGACCCTGTCCCAGCTGATCTTTGCAAGGGACTGCAAAGAACTTTGGCCCAAGCGTATTTAAAGACATAGCAAAAATACTAACCACAGTAGAATTTAAAGGTATAGCAAACACAGTAACTATGACCTCTGTGCCAGAGTCCCCATATATTGGTATGGGACTCTGTCCTTATTGATGCAGATGAAAGAACAGCCCTGCATGAGGGAACAAGGCAGAGTTGATGGAAGTGAGAACTTCGGTTCTCAGTTAGTCTCTTTTGGAACTTTCCAAATAAGTCTTCTTTCAGAGGGACAGCTAGGTGGTGCCATGGATGGAGCAATGGTCCTGGAATCAAGAGTTCCTGAATTCAAATATGGTCTCAGACACTTACTAGCTAAGTGACCCTGGGCAAGTCACTTAAACTTGATGGGGGGAGGGGAGAGAGAAGAGAAAGAGAGAGAGAGAGAGAGAGAGAGAGAGAGAGAGAGAGAGAGAGAGAGAGAGAGAGAGAGAAAGTATGATGTTGGCTTCCAGCTTCAAGAGAGAAAATGAAAGAGGTCAATCACACTTCAGGCTGCTGAAGTAAAAGATTAGGAAGACATTGGAGGAGTAGACAGTCTTTATCATATGCCTATTGCCAGCTTGTTAGTCTAGAGACTTTGGGGAGTTTCCCCTTGATTGAGATATAGGGCACTCTCTCTTGGTTGAACTGAGTTATCTTGCTTAATAGGAGAGCTCCTTCACTCTATATTTTTCAGTATATATATATATGCTCCTTTGTATACTTTCTCTGATTCTTACTTTGCTATGATTTTAGTTTCTTTCCTATTTGTATTCACTATAGAACTAGTATTAGGTGGGGAAGGGGTCAAGTCTTAAAGATAGAGCTTGGAGTTCCCTTTCTGCCAAAATAACAAAACATCCAGAAGTTAGATGGAACTAGACCTTATCCCCTAAACTTAATAATATTTTAGAGAATAAATAGCTATACTTTTAGCCTAGTACCCCATCTCTGTGAGGAGAGCAGAGTTCCTGCTTCCCCTTCTGCCCGTAATGAAAGTCACCTTTGGAGAAGGAAGGGAGAAGAAGCTAGAGATCTCTATTCTGTCTCTCTTTGAGCCACAGAAGGACAGGCCTCTCATCACATGTAGGCCTCTCTACAAATGGGACTCCACATTGCTACATACAGATGAAGAAATATAGATGAGGAGCTAAGTGTCCACTTAACTTGTCCACTATCACATAACTAATAAAAGTTAGAGGTACAATTTGAACTCAGGTCTTCTTGATTCCAAGTCCAACATATTATCAATTTTTTCTGTCCTAATTGTATTTATTCCACTGTCTACAACAGCTTTTTCAATAAACCTCTTACAATGCACACACACACACATTATATATAATATATATACACACATATATACATATGTATATATATATATGTGTGTGTGTATGTATATATATATATATATATATATATATATATATATATATATATATATATATATAATTTTACAAGATGTCAGCTCAAGAATAGTAGACTTTCCAGAATGAAATTCTGAATAAACTATTCCTCTCAGGACTAAAGGAAGAAAGTGTCTAAAGGCCCTGATGTGGCTATACAGGAAACTCAAAAGGCAACTAAGATTTTTAAAAATATATATTCGGAAGACAGAAACAGGAGTAGATAATTAAGGAAGACTGCAAAAAGATGTCACAGCTCCATAAACCAAAGGTGAGGAAGCTCAATGTCCAGCACTGCTTCAAAGCAGCTGTTTCCTCAGAGAGTAATGCCACCACCAATGGTAGGAAACTGCCTAGCTATGGCTAACATATGAGAGTGTCAAAGACTAAGCCAGTGTGCTGACATAAAAAAACACACGTGACTGCAAGATCAGTGCTGCAAATTTTGTTTGAAGTCTGTGTAGGAATAAGACTTTCTCTGTTCCTCCAGAAGTAGAACTATCTGCTTGGGCCCAGACTTTATCCCTTCACTTGCTCCTCAAATTCTAACTTTCCTTGTGCTGACTTATACACACTTTCCTCATACTTATAGTATCTAAAATATACCTAATCATGAGCTCTGAGTTCTCCAAAACCAATTTGAGTCATCCCTGATCCAGTCTTTCCCTGAACTCTACTTCTAGAAGCCTCAACCTGTGCCATATGAGGTCCTCAGACCAATGTATTGGCAAAACAATTCCTAATTCTACCACTGGATAAGGCCAAGGGTGAATATCATACATACCCAAACATCAAAAAGAGCATTGATGAATGCTAAGGAAGTAAAAGAGACTTCTAATCAATCTTTCAAGAAATAAGATCAAGAAAAGCTAAGGACTGCTGGTTGTCATGGATGGAACTATGAGAAGACATTGAGGACATTCAGTCTAATCTATACCTGAAAAATCTCTATAACATACTTGAAAGGCATTTCCATTATTTGCTTAAAGACCTCCCCTAAAAAATGGTACTGATTATTAAGGTTTTTCTTTTTTAATAATATTTTAGGGGGGCGGAGCCAAGATGGCAGAGTAGAAGGATGCACATTTACGAGCTCCGAGCCCACAACCCATGGAATTGAGGTAAAAGGAGATCCCCATAAATTCTGAATCTCTTCAGGGGGTGCATAAACATAGGGGAAGAGATTGCCGTTCCACTGAACCCTGGAGAGCCGTCCCCGGGGTCCATCGCACCCCGGAAAGCGGACCCCACCCCCACCCCTTGCCGCGGCCCAGGAGAAGCTGACCCGAGCAGGCTTCAGAGAGGAAAGCCAAGGGGGAAGCTCCGGCAGCTGGGAAAGTCCCTCCGCCCACAGAAGCTACAGGTCAGTAAGAAAGAAGGCTGCGCTAGGGGAGGGGAGCGGAGCGTCTCCGTGACTCGGGCCCCCTCGGGAGGAAGCGGCGGCGGCAGAGACGGGGGCAGGAAGCGGCGGAGGCAGAGGCGTGGGCGGGCGGCTGAGGCGGCAGCGGCCCGGGACTCAGGAATCCCCCAGCAGCAGGTAGGATCTTCAATACTGAAGGTCTTTCCAACCTGAGGGAGCTGAGCCAGGGAGACAGCCCTGCCCCCACCCTGCTCTACTGCTGAACGCCTCTGAATAAAACCCCCAAGGGAGCTGAACATAGGAGGCGGGGCCCCCCACCCCGCCCCCACCCACTCCGTTCCTGAAAGTCTCTGCAGAAAGCCCCTGAGGGACCGAATTTAGGAGGCGGCCCTGCCCCCACCCTTGCGCCAGAACTAAAGCTTGCCGGGGAAAGCGCATTTGAATCTCAGAGGCCAAGCACTAGCTGGGCGGATCCAGGCGGGGTTGGAAAGGAATCTCAGAAGTCAAGTAACTGGCTGGGAAAATGCCTAGAAAGGGGAAGAAAAATAAGACTTTAGAGAGTTTTTTCCAACAAATGCAAATGATCCCGACCTTCGGATCTGATGGCGAGGACGAGAACGTATTTTTCCCATCAGGGAAAGATGTGGAGGGCGGGGCCTCAGTACCCCAGACACCCCAGGGGGGTGTTGGGTGGGCTCAGGCCTTGGAAGAGCTTAAAAAGGATTTTGAAAAGCAAGTTAGACAGGTGGAGGAAAGACTGGGAAGAGAAATGACAAAGATGCAAGAAGAGTATGAAAAAAAGGTCAATATCTTGGTAAAGGAGACCCAAAAAAATGCTGAGGAAATTAACACCTTGAAAAATAGGCTCACTCAATTGGCAAAAGAGGTTCAAAAAGCCAATGAGGAGAAGAATGCATTCAAAAGCAGAATGAGCCAAATGGAAAAAGAGGCTCAAAAGCTCACTGAATTTAATAGTTCTCTCAAAATTAGAATGGAACAGATGGAGTCTAATGACTTTATGAGAAACCAAGAAATCACCAAACAAAACCAAAAGAACGATAAAATGGAAGAGAATGTGAAATATCTCATGGGAAAAACAACTGGCCTGGAAAATAGATCAAGGAGAGACAATTTAAAAATTATGGGACTACCTGAAAGTCATGATCAAAAAAAGAGCCTAGACATCGTCTTGCATGAAATTATCAAGGAAAACTGCCCTGACATTCTAGGACCAGAGGGCAAAATAACTATTGAAAGAATCCATCGATCACTACCTGAAAGAGACCCAAAAAGAGAAACTCCTAGGAACATTGTGGCCAAATTCCAGAACTCCCAGCTCAAGGAAAAAATCTTGCAAGCAGCTAGAAAGAAACAATTCCAGTACTGTGGAAATACAATCAGGATAACTCAAGATCTAGCAGCTTCTACATTAAGGGATCGAAGGGCGTGGAATAGGATATTCCAGAAGGCAAAGGAACTAGGACTCAAACCAAGAATCACCTACCCAGCTAAACTGAGTATAATACTTCAGGGGAAAATATGGTCTTTCAATGAAACAGAGGACTTTCAATCATTCTTAATGAAAAGACCAGAGCTGAAAAGAAAATTTGACTTTCAAACACAAGAATGAGAAGAAGCATGAAAAAGTAAACAGCAAAGAGAAGTATTAAGGGACTTACCAGAAATGAACTGTTTACATTCATACAGGGAAAGACAATATTTCTAACTCTTAAAACTTTTCAATATCTGGGTAGTTGCTGGGACCACACATACACATGTACATGCATGCACACACATACACACATGCATTCACATACAGAGACAGAGAGCACAGATTGAACTGAATAGGATGAGACCATACCTTAAAAGAAATTAAGGTAAATGGTGAGAGAGAAATGTAGTGAGAGGAAAGAGGGGGAAATGGAAGGGGGTAACTATATGTCATTTAAGAGGCAAGTAGGAGATTTTTTTAGTGGAGGGAAAAAGAGGAGAGCTGAGGAAAAAAAAAAAAAAACAAGAAGTTTACCCTCATCACATTTGACTAAACGAAGGAGTGAAATGCACACTCATTTTGGTATGAAAACCTATCTTACAGTATAAGAAAGCGGGGGAGGAGGAGATATTGGGGGGGGATGATGGAAGGGAGGGCAAAGGGAGGAGGGAGTAATTGAAAGTCAACACTTGGGGAGGGAGAGGATCAAAAGACAGAAGAGAAACAATGAGGGGCAGGTTAGGAGGGATGGTAATTCAGTTAGTCTTACACAACACGACTATCCGGAAGGTCATTTGCAAAGCTACACAGATATGGCCTATAATGAAATGCCTGCCATCCCAAAGGGAATGGGTGGGGAGGGAGGGATGGGGAGAATTTGGAACTCAAAGTTTTAGGAATAATTGTTTAGTATTGTTGTTGCAACTAGGAAAGAAGACATACAGTTAATGAGGAATAGAAAGTCATCTGGACCTACAGGAGAAAAGAGAAGATGGAGACAAGGGAAGGGAGGGATGACAGAAGAGAGGACAGATTGGAGATAGGGAAAATTAGATTGCTTGGGGTATTGGGGTGAGGGGAGGGGAGAAAAGGGGAGAAAATTTGGAACCCAAAAATTTGTGAAAATGAATGTAAAAAGCTAAATAAATAAATAAATAAAAAATAATAATAATAATATTTTATTTTCTCCCCAATTACAAGTAAAGACAATTTTTAACATTTGGGTTTTTTTAAGTTTTGAGTTCCAAATTCTATCCCTCCTCTCTCTGAGATAGCAAGCGATCTGATATCTTCTGTGCATTACTCCTAGTTCTACCCTCTTCAGGACAAACAAAACAGATATCATCACTCTTCTATATGACAGCCTCAGGTATTTATAGACAGTTCTCATATCCCACTACAATCTTGTCTTCTGCATGCTAAATGTCCCTAATTTCTCATATGGCTTGCTTATTAAATTTGCTAATGAAATAAAGCAAAATTAAGATCATGAGAAAAAATGACAGACTGGAACAACAAATTGAATGTTATTAGATGAAATTTAACCCATATGGGTTGAAAAAAATGAAAGAAAACGTAGAGTAAAGGGAAATATAGCTAGCCATATTTCAGTCAATCAACAGGAATTTATTAAGTGCATACTATGTGAAGCTAGGTGACACAGTCAACAAATTATCTGGCCTGGAGTCAGGAAAACTCATCTTCCTGAGTTGAAATCTGGCCTCAGTTACTAACTAGCAGTATGACCCTGGGCAAATCATTTAGCCCTGTTTTCCTCAGTTTCCTGATCTGTAGAGTAAGTTAAAGAAGGAAATGACAAGCCACTCTGGTATCATGACCAAGAAAATTCCAAATGGGATCATGAGAAATTAGACATCACTGGAAAACAACTGAACAACATGGATGGCTCAGTGGATAAAGCACTGAGCCTGGAGTCAGCAAGACCTGAGTTCAAAACTGACCTCAGACATTGACCATCTGTGTGACCCTAGGTAAATCACTTAACCTCTGTTTACCTTAATACATTGAAGAAGAAAATGGTAAACTACTCCAGCATCTTTGCCAAGAAACCTCATGGACAATCCTGGTATGCTGTGGTACACGGGGTCACAAAGAGTTGGGCAAGACTCAACAACTGATTAACAACAGCAATATGTGCCAGGCCGTGTGCCAAGCATGGGCGTTACAAAAAAAAGACAAAAAATTAAAAACGTCCCGCTCCCAAGGCACTTACAACCCAACGGAGGACACAACATGCAAACAACTATGCAGAAACAAGACATATACTGTATAAATGTATTTCAAAGGAAGAGCACTAAGATTTAAGAGGACTACCAAATTCTTCCTGCAGAAGGTAAGACTTTAATTGAGACGTGAAAGAAACCAGGAAAGCCAGGAGGCTTTATGTGAAAAGAACCCAGGGTTACACTCTAACCCAAAGAAACCCTCTACTCAGTATGCATCCTAAAAAGGTAAAAGACAGAAAGAAAGGTCCCATTTTTGCAGTAGTTGCTGTTATTGATCCCTTGTTCTTAAAAAGCGGCAATCCCATCATAGGGTGATGTCTTGTGCATTAACTAGGTTTAAGTGAGACAGAGTTCACAAGGTTATCGGCTTCATTCTTCTGAGTCATTGAAGTTCAGTGGTAAGACAGAAGTCAGGACAACTGGTGATGGCTTGGGATACAGTGAATGACCTCGGTGTCTTTAGTTCCTGACCAGACTCTAAGAGCTACTTAACACCTGCTTCTGTCACGTTTATGGCCTTTGGATCAAATTTTTCTCATCCACCCATTCTTCCAAGAAAAGTCTTCACATGCTTAGGGTAAATATTTCCCTAAATTACTGACAGGTTTGTGGTCCATTGGTTACCCTCAACCCGACTAGCCCATCTGCCAAAATGGTTTTACTGGGGTCTATGGGGTACTCAGGAAGGACTAGTACCTCAGGGCTTCTCATCCACCTTTAGTGTCTACCTGCCACCCAACTCTCACTCTCACTTTATGTAGTAACAAAAAACAAGAAACAATGTAGGTGCTCATTGTTGTACAACAGCTAATAAAATTGCGGTATATGATAGTAATGGAATATTATCACATCTTAAGAAATAATGACTATAAAAATTTCAGAGAAAATTGGTCAGATTTGTATGAAATGACATGGGGTGAGGTTAGTAGAACTAAGAGAAGAATGTACACAATAACCATTATGTAAAGAAAAACAGAACTACAAAATACCAGAATTTAGATCAATACAATGACCAATTTTAACTCAAGTATTGATGAAAATCTCCGCATTCTCTGTCCTGGTCAAATCACTTCTGGAGCATTGTGTGCCATTGTGTGTGAAGACGTTTTGTGAAGGACATTGAAAAACTGGAACAGTTCCAGAGCAACCAGGATAATGAAAATTTAAAACCCTGGCAAAGGAGGCTCATTTGATGGAACTGTGGATGTTTAAAGCAAAAACTTTATGGGGGTTGTGATAATTATTTTCCAATTTTTGATAGACTGTTATCTCGAAGAGAAATTAGACTTGCTTTCTTGGTTGCAGAGGAGAGAACTAGTACCCATAGTTGAAAGTTACAGAGACATATATGTATGTATGTATGTGCATGTATATCCACACATTGTAGAGTATGTGTATATGTGTGCATGTATGTGTATGTATACATGTGTGTGCATACATATGTGGATGTGTTTATATATATAGAAAGCTACAGAGATATATGTATGTATATATATGAAGGAAAACTTCCCAAGACTTAGAGCTGTCCCCAGTATTCTACCATATAAGGTACTGAATCTCCCATTTCTGTTCTTGAAGCAAGCATTGAATAATTAACATCATAATGATTCTTGTAAAGGGTTTTCCTAATTTTAAAAATGTGTTGCTGCAGGTGATTCTAACAATGATAAATGAAATGAATTTACATAAAGTTCATAAAGTGTTTTATATATGTTGTCTCATTCAGTCACACATCAACCCTATGAGATTATATTATCTCCATTTCTTAGATGAGGAAACATTGACTCAAGGAGGTTACATGATTTGCTTGTTGTCACCTAGCTAATTAAGTGTCAGAAAAAGTGGGACTTGAACCCAAGATTTTCTATTCCAACACTACCCCTCTGGCACTCTGGCTTCTGAGGTTCCTTTCAACAGTCAGATTCTATGGTTGGCCTCGGGTAATAAGCCAGATCCCAGGGCAGGATAAATATCCAGGTTACCAACTGGAACTCAGGCATAGACAGGTTGGGCTAGCACTTGTATTGAGGGAAAATGGAGCACATTAACCACTCAAAGAAAACCTTCCATATCTTCATCTACGTGCAACCTCAGGGTCTTTCTCATGTGCTAAATTCTAAGGAAGAAGAAGATAACAGCTCAGTAATAGACTTGGGCTACCCTCAGTCAAGAAGGAAATACAACTTTAAGCAATAACTCCCTAGTCATTAGAGCTGTTGAAGTGACAATTAGCAGCACAGCACAGCATAAAAAGTCAACTCACAGAAGGTACATTTGGCCTTTTTAGTTAAGGGACTGTGTAAACTTAAGCTGGGATCTAGATTCTGTATGGATCATAGGGAGTGCTGGAACAGGACATAGTGATATAATTCCTTTGTACCTCAATAGTTTATAAAGCTCTAGCCTTATTCCAAGAAGAGACTGAGCAGATTTTTTCAGTCACATTGAAAGCCTGCCAGTCTCTTGTCTTTTACTGATACATAGCACAGTGCCTCTCAAAATACCAGTCTAGCCTCTTAACTAGTGGTCTGAAATGATCATTGTTAGAGTCACTCCTTGGAGGGAGGAAGGAAAGGCAATCGTTTTCTCCTCCAACTTTAACCCTTTACAAGCATTAGTTTCTCAAAAAGCTGTCAAATTGAATAGAAGAAGAGCTGTGACTTTGATGGGATAATTTACAGTAAAAAAAAAATAATATTGTAACAGAAGACCCTGAAGAAGAGAATTGGCATTTTCTGGCAAGGGCAAGCCCAGGAGTAACTCTGGCCAGCCCAAAGTCCAGATCAATGGCACTGGAGTTGAGAAAATAACAGTTGGTAGGGGCAAAGAAGCAAATCAACCTCATTTTCTTTATAATTTTGTCTAGGCAAGATCTACTTGGATCTGGCCCTGAGCAAACTCCTAGTGGAATTCATCATGGTGCATTTTTTTTGTTGTTTACATTAGTAGGACCAAATACCACTATGTTCAAAAAAAGAAAGGGCTCACATATCTGTGATGGATTATCTACAAATCTCTTGGATATCCTATTTTGGGTGTTCTTCCTACATTTCATTTTTGGATCTTTTCCTCTTACTGTCATCAAACAAGTTAATGCCTCTTTTTCCATGCCTCTCTGTTTGGCAAGGATAATCTTAATTAAGGGACAAAAAAAGGAAAGACCATTGAAATCTGATAGAGATGGCCAACTTGAGGGTCTCTGATTTGTGCTTCCTGACTAAGTACATCTGAGTAATCAGTAGCACTGTAGATAAAATATCTACAAGGTCATGCCTGGCAAACTTTCTGTCTGGGCATATGAGTTCTCCTTTGCCCCATCTGGCACACTCAGTTACACCACTTTTCCACCTAGAAAGACACAGTAATTTCTACAGCATTGAAATGCTGAAGATAAATTACATTAATAATCTGCTAAAGAACCATATAATCAAAACAAACAGCAACAGAAATATGACAGAGACTGCCTCCTGATTATGGATTTGTCAGTATCTTTGAACCACATGGTGCCACTCGGAAGAGTCTGATACTCGAGGCTCTCCAGGTACGGGCTTTGCTTCTTATTTGCATGTATTTGACTCTCTATGAATTGAAATAAGTTGTTTACAGTTTGTAACTTTTGAAATCATGCCTCTAACTAAGATGTTACTCCATCTGTTGAGACCTATTTATTGCTTAAAAGGAAAAAAAAAGAAAAGAAAATTAGGAATTCCAGACTCATGCTAACTGGGATTTTTTGTAAAAACCTTCCATCTGCCCCTTTTTGGACATAGCTCAAATAGGAGCATGCATCTCATCAAACATAATGTGGTTTCTGTCACAAATCTGCCAAAATCTCATGCCAGTTGCTTTATTAGCAAAAAGCAAGCCCCTAAAAAGAGGATTAAAACCAGCTTTAACTTAATGAGTTGTTTATTTTGTTGCTTCTTTCTTCCATCATTGAAATCTGGACACAAATGTACTACTCATGAAAGCAACCAATATGATCACATGTATAGACTGCTTTGAAAATTATAAAATGAGAGATAAATATCCAATATTATTATTATTGAGAGGCAGTCTACGGCCTTGGAGTCAGGAAGGTCTAGGTTCTATTCTTGCCTGACAAGTATTAGTGGATTTGATGAGTGACAAGTTATTTAACTTCTCAGTGATTACAGTAACTAAGGATATAAGTTACAGTAGAGTGGCCAGGCTTCTTTGGTGGTAGTTCTCACAATAATAAAATCACAAGTCCGAAGCAAAAGAAAAAAAATCATCATAACCATTCTCACCACCACCATCTTCATCATCCTCTATCATCACTATCATCATCATCATCATCCTCTTCCCCCTCCTCCTCATCATCATTATTCCAGGTATAGTAAAGTCAGGCCCTAGAGTCATAGGTCACTTAGTTCATAGCTCAGTCCAGAATATGGAATAACTGTGGAGAAAGCAGACTTAGAAACTAAGAGGCTAAGAGTTCCCACCATGAGGACTGACTTATTTCTGTTCCTTTAAAAGGAACTGACATTAAGCCCTAATTGTCACAACTGGCTAAATACTTAGGCCCTTGGTGTAATTTTCTGACACCCTATGTATAAAACGCTAGGTCACAAATACTTACCTTTCTCTTCCCTCCAGTTCCTGGTCGATAGACCAACAACACGAACAGCATCGTGGCAGTAAAGCTCTATTCACTTAAATCAACAATATCTAAATAGCTTTCTACTCTTATTGCTAAGTAAATATTCTTTTGCTGACTGTTAGAAAGCTCAAAAAAATTTCATTTCATTTGTGCCCTGAATCTAAGCTACCAGACCATTGTGGCCAGCCCAGACCTATCAAAGATGCCCTACTCTAACATATGGTACAGAGCTACAGGGAATGTTTCGTTCCTTCCTTTCCTTCACTGCTGATCTGTTAACTTCTTGCTGTTTCTACCTATCCACTTAATTTACAGAATTATAGTGATTATTCATCTACCCCATAAAGCTCTCCTGAGGGACAGCAGCAATAAAGAATTCAGCAACCTTTCTAAAGTGGAGGAGAGGTAGAGAAAGGGTAAAAAGAATCCATGTCTTTCCTTCTGTTGAGAACCAGAGAGAAGCTATACCAGCTATCATCTGGCAATAATTAAAACAACCCCTAACGTCAGAGAATCCAATAGTATTTCCAGGATTGCTGGAAGTTGCCTAGAAAGACTGGAAAATACCAGTGGGGAGTTTTCTCTTCTTATACCTTTCCTAATTTTCTTTCCTAAAAGTCCTTTTGAGATGTATGATCTTTATTTACCGTAGTACCACTATTGTCAAAGAACAGGCTTGCCTAATAACCCATCATTAAAAACATATTATGAAATGTAGATAATAAGTCAAGCGAGCACTTGGAAAACCTGAAGTAAAAAGAATAAGGAGTCTCACCTCAGTCACTCCCCCAGCTCCTTTTCCTTTCTGTCAATGAGGATCTTGCCTCTTTACAGAAAAAAATTGAAACCTTTCAAGGTGAGCTCCCTCTTCTTTCATTTTCTTCATCTCAAACTTCCTTAATATCATTTCCTACTCTATCCCTAGATGTGAACAAGCTGACATCAAAAAGTAACAGTGCTCACACTAAAGAAGAGTTAAAATTAGAAAAAAAATTAAGTTAAATATTCAAAGGATCTATCAGAAATGCTGTCTCAGTGGTTGGCCCTGTTTAATCATGTCTATTTCATACTTTAGCAAACCCCTATAATTTAGATAGCAAGTTTTTTTAATCCCTCTATAAATTTTAATCTTCTTTTTATTCTCATCATATTTGAGAGATGACACCTCAAGAAAATAAAGCTTTCATTCACCAAAAAGTATACTAATTTTTTATTTTCTATGCAAGTTCTCCTAAAAAAAATTCCTTCATATTTCTCAATGCTTCCAAATAGCTTTAGGGATTTCTAATAGCTTGCCTCTGGAGTACTAGGTAAATGATTCTGAGTAGTAACAGAATGAAGGGAAAATCCTCAAAGATGAAGAATCCTGATAAAGGGTAAGAAATACTATCTCTGTCACTTTTTAAGTGTACTTCAGCAGTTTCTCTTTATCTCTCACACTTAGCACAATAGTGCCTCTCATAAATACGTAGGCAAGAATACCTTTCCAGCTTAAATTGGCCCTGTGTTGTCCCTTATAGGATAGATTTGTCAGGAAATATAAACATAAATCATATACATATAAATCAAATTCTATTTCTCCTTTACTTGCTTTCACTCAAGAAGTTCTCTTCTAGCCTTTTCCCCAAGGTGGAGCTGAAAGTGAAGAAGGAAACTGTTGTCCTCCCCAAAACAGAAGCCAAGTTCAAGACCTTGAAGGCCCAAAAGACAGTGATGAAGGGTGTCCATAGTCACAAAAAGAAGAAAATTCAAACATTCCACCACCTTCTGGTGACCCAAGACACTAGGACTTCAGAGGAAGCCCAAATATCCTTAGAAATGTGCCCCTCAGAGAAACAAGCTTGATCACTATACCATCATTAAGTTTCCCTTGACCCCTGAGTCTGCTGTGAAGAAGACTGGGGACAACATCCAATTCTTAATTGTGGATGTCAAGGTCCACCAGCATCAGATCAAGCAGGTGATAAAGAAGCTACATGACATCAGCAGAACCAAGGTCAACACACTGATCCAACCTGATGGAGAGAAGAAGGCCTATGTCAGACTTGCTCCAGACTATGATGCTTTAGATGTTGCCAAGAAAATTGGAATCATCTAATCTGTGTCCAGCTATTCCACCCCATCTACAATAAAAGGTTTTGTAGGGAAAAAAAGTTCTATTCTAATGCCTCATTGTGGCATAGAGGAACTCCTATGCTCTCTAAGGAAATACCAGTATAGTACAAATTGTGATGACTTCTACCATGCTGCAAAAGGCTCTATGTATAGTTCTTGTGTCAAAGTAATTTTCGCAAAGAACAAGTCTGACTACATCACTGCCCTAATCAATAAATTTCAGTTCATCCCTTTTGCCTCTAAGATCAAATACAAACTCCTCTATGGTATATTAAAAGGCTCTGAAGTCAGAGGACCTATGTTCAAATCTTCCTTCTGGCATTTATTATCTATATGACCTTAAGCAAATCATTTGACTTCCTTGGGACTTGGTTTCTCCACCTGTGAAATGAAGTGGTTGAACTGGACAATTCTCTCTTGCTTCAGAACACACTTCCTTCCATGAGGGGCTTCAGCGTTACTTATGATAATAAATCTGATTATGCTTCTCAGATTCTTGTTGAGTCTTATGTGGATGAGTGGCTAGGGATCAGGGTTTGGAAACCCACAACAATAGAGACAATGCATCTATACTTCTAAGGTAACATAACTGAGCAGTATGAAAAACCCCTTTTCCAAAAATGTGGAAATAGAATCTGGCCTTAGCACAAAGTTCTATTCTAGAAAATGATATTAGAGACATGAGCAAACAGAAGAAAATGGTAAATACAATGAAAAAATACTTTAAGTCAGGGGTTCTTAACTTGAGATCCACAGATCTTCCCCAAAGGGTCAGGAAATAGATTTCAGAGTGTCTGGAGACCTGCATGGGGAAAAACTGCATATTTATTTTCACTTACCTCTAAAAGAAATTTAAAGTTTGCTTCAAATTTTTAAAAAAATGTCATTCTGGAGGGGTGGAGTCAAGATGCCAGAGTAAAAGCAGGGACTTGCTAGAGCTCTCCCCCCAAACCCAGTCAAATACCAGAAAAAATAGCTCTAAACAAATTCTGGAGCTTCAGAACACAGAGGATGATGGAGTGAAGCAAATCTCCAACTCAAGACAGCCTGGAAGGTTAACAGGAAGTAGGCAGTGAGCAGAACACAGTTCAGAGGGGGCTACACCAACACAGACAGGACCTGAGCAGGCCTTGGGGGGAGAAGAAGAAGGGGTTGACTGAATCACTTCTTGACACCAAAACACCAAGGATAAATTGGAAGATCAGAGGAAAAAAAAACCTGTCAGAGCTGTCTGAGAGAATAGAGTGGTGTGACCCAAGCCAGAGTGGCAGAGGGGGCAGAGAGGCCCATGGCAGCTGCAGGGGCAACATCAGTGGCAGTTTCTGGAGCTCCAGGCCTACAGACTGTGTGAGAATCGAGTGGCTTAAAGTACACCTCCCCAATCCCTGGAGGCAGAGAACTACCTTGACAAAGAGCTCAAAAGTCAAGTAATTGGTTGGGGAAAAGCAGACTACAGAATCTTACTTTGGTGACAAGGAAGATCAAAAGATACAACCAGAAAGAGACAACAAAGTCAAAGCTCCTAAATTCAAAGTCTCCAAAAAAAATATGAATTGGTCTCAGGCCATGGAAGAACTCAAAAAGGATTTTGAAAATCAAGTGAGAGAAGTAGAGGAAAAATTGGGAAGAGAAATGAGAGTGATGCATGAAAATCATGAAAACTGAGTCAACTGCTGGCTAAAGGGAGCCCAAAGATTGCTGAAGAAAATAACAGCTTAAAAAATAGACTAACCAAAACGGCAAAAGAGATTCAAAAAGCCAGTGAGGACAAGAATGCCTTAAAAAGTAGAACTGGTCAAATGGAAAATGAGGTGCAAAAGTTCACTGAAGAAAATAATTTCTTAAAGATCAGAATGAAGCAGAAGGAAGCTAATGACTTTATGAAAAATCAAGAAATTATAAAACAAAACCAAAAACAATGAAAAAATAGCAGACAATGTGAAATACCTCATTGGAAAAACAACTGACCTGGAAAATAGATCCAGGAGAGACAATTTAAAAATTATGGGACTACCTGAAAGCCATGATCAAAAAAAGAACCTAGACATTATCTTTCATGAAATTGTCAAGGAAAACTTCCCTGACATTCTAGAACCAGAGGGCAAAATAACTATTGAAAGAATCCACCAATCACCTCCTGAAAGAGATCCAAAAAGAGAAACTCCAAGGAACATAGTAGCCAAATTCCAGAGTTACCAGGTCAAGGAGAAAATGTTGCAAGCAGCTAGAAAGAAATAATTTGAGTATTGTGGAAATACAATCAGAATAACACAAGATCTAGCAGCTAATACATTAAGGGATCAAGGGGTGTGGAATATGATATTCCAGAAATCAAAGGAACAAGGATTAAAACCAAGAATCACCTACCCAGCAAAACTGAGTATAATACTTCAGGGGAAAAACTGGTCTTTCAATGAAATAGAGGATTTTTAAGCATTCTTGATGAAAAGACCAGAAAAGAAAATTTGACTTTCAAACACAAGAATCAAAAGAAGCATGAAAAAGTAAACAGGAAAGAGAAATCATAAGGAACTTACTAAAGTTGAACTGTTTACATTCCTACATGAAATATAACATTTGTAACTCTTAAAACTTTTTTCAGTATCTGGGTAGTTGGTAGGATTGTACACACACACACACTCATACACATAAACACAAATTCATACACACATAGAGAGAGAGAAACAGCACAGAGTGAGGTGAATAGGAAGGGATTATATCTAAAAAATGTAATTAAGGGGTGAGAGAGGAATATATTGGGAGGAGAAAGGGAGAAATGGAATGGGGCAAATTATCTCTCATAAAAGAGGCAAGGAAAGGACTTTTCAATGGAGGGAGAAAGGGGGGAGGTGAGAGGGAAAACATGAAACTTACTCTCATCACGTTTGACTCAAGGAAGGAATAAAGTGCACACTCATTTTGTATGAAAACCTATCTTACAATACAGGAAAGTGGGGGAGAAAGGGATAAGCAGGGCAGGGGGATGATGGAAGGGAGGACAATGGGAGAGGGAGCAATTAGAAATCAGCACTCTTGAGGAGGGACAAGGTCAAAAGAGAGAATAGAAGAAATGGGGGGACAGGATAGGATGGAGGGAAATATAGTTAGTCTTACACAACATGACTATTATGAAAGTCATTTGCAAAACTACACATATATAGCCTATACTTAGTTGCTTGCCTTCCCAGTGGGGATGGGTGGGGAAGTAGGAAGGAAGAGAGGTTGGAACTCAAAGTTATAGGAACAACTGTTGAGTACTGTTCTTGCCTACAACTGGGAAACAAGAAATACAGGTAATGGGGTACAGAAATTTGTCTTACCTTATAGGACAAAAAGGACAAAAGAGAAGATGAGGATAAGGGAAGGCAGGGATGTTAGAAGGAAGGGCAGATTGGTGGTAGGGGTAATTAGAATGCTCAGTATTTTGGGGTGGGGGAGGGAAGAAATGGGGAGAAAACTTGGAACTCAAAATTTTGTGGAAATGAATGTTGAAAACTTAAAATAAATAAATTTTTAAAAAAAAAAGAAAGAAAGAAATTATCAAGGAAAACTACCCCGATATTCTAGAACCAGAGGGTAAAATAGATATTGAAAGAATTCACCAATCACCTCCTGAAAGAGACCCTAAAAGGAAAACTCCTAGGAATGTGGTAGCCAAATTCCAGAGCTCCCAGGTCAAAGAGGAAATATTACAAGTAGCCAGAAAGAAATAATTCGAGCAATGTGGAAACACAATCAAGATAACCAAGATATAGAAGCTTCTATATTAAGGAATCATAGGGCTTGGAACATGATATTCCAGAGGTCAAAGGAGCTAGGATTAAAACCAAGAATCCCTACCCAGCAAAACTAAGTATAATACTTCAGAGGGGGAAATGAATATTCAATGAAATAGAGGACTTTCAAGCATTCTTGATGAAAAGAGTAGGGCTGAGTAGAAAATTTGACTTTCAGGTACAGGAATCAAGAGAAGCATGAAAAAGTGAACAGGAAAGAGAAATCATAAGGGAATTACTAAAGTTAAACTGTTTACATTCCTACATGTAAAGATAATATTTGTAACTTTTGAGACTTTTCTCAGTATTAAGGTATTTGGAAGGATTACAGACAGAGAGCACAGGGTGAGTTGAATATGAAGGGATAATATTTTTAAAAAAATAAAATTAAGGGGTGAGAGAAGAATACATTGGGAAAGGGAGAAATAGAATGGGGTAAATTCTCTCTCACATAAAAGAGGCAAGAAAAAACTTTTTCAATGGAGGAGAAGAGGGGAGAGATGAGAGAGAATGAGTGAGCCTTACTCTTATCAGATCTGACTTAAGGAGGGAATAACAGACACACTCAATTTGGTATGAAAATCTATCTTACACTACAGGAAAGTAGGGGGGAAGGGGATAAGCAAGGGGTGGGAGATGATAGAAGGGAGGGCAAATAGGAAGAGGAATAATTAGAAGCAAACACTTTTGAGGAGGGACAGGGTCAAAGAGGGAATAGAATAAATGGGGGGATAGGTTAGGATGGAGGGAAATACAGTTAGTCCTTCACAACATGACTATTATAGAAGTGTTTTACATGACTTCACAAGTATAACCTATATTGAATTGCTTGCCTTCTCAATAGGGTTGGGTGGGGAGGAAGGAAGGGAGAGAAGTTGAAACTCAAAGTTTTAAAAATGAATGTTAAAAATTGTTTTAAAATGCAACTGGGACATAAGACATACAAGCAATGGGGTATAGAAATCTATCTTGCCCTACAGGAAAATATTGGGGAAGGGGATAAGAGAAGGTAGGAGTGTGACAGAAGGGAGAGCAGATTGGGGGAAGTGGTAATTAGAATGCAAGATGTCTTGGGGAGGGAGGAGGGGAGAGATGAGATTGGGGATTCAAAATCTTGTAGAAGAGAATGTTGAAAATTAAAAATTAATTAAGTACTTATTTTTTTAATGTTATTCTAGGAGTCCAAACTTCTTGACATCTCTATAGACTTTAACACAGTTAATCACTCTTTTCTCCTTGATACTCTCTTCTTTCTACTCTATACATAATATCGATTTTTCCTGGTTTTCCTCTTGTCTGTTTTCTCCTCAGTCTCCTGCCCTGAAATTGCCAGGATACCAGTGGAGTACTCTCACTATCTATCTGTTATCTCACTAAACGACCAGTGCATCTTCTTTTTAAATAATATATTTCCTTGATTACCTTTAGTCCTGTCCATATTTGCTTTATGCTTCAATCTGTTTGTACCTACCATGAGTCTCTCCACTAAGCTCTGTGTGATAATTCATTTTAAATTCTTTAGTGACTATTGTATTGCATGTCTTACAGTCATGTCATCAAAAGGATAGAATACTGGTTTTCATATGGTGGGCCTTTGTCTCCTACAATTTCCCTAAAGGCAATTTAGCCTACTCTGATGCTTTCTTTTAACTCTCAGATCAATTGATTGCTTGTCTGTAGCATCTTTCCCAGATATTTATGTCAACGAATAAGCAGGATTGGCCATGTAAATGAAATCTAAACAATGGTCATTTTTTATCTACTTTATTTTTCTCATATGAGTGCTTAGGTCAAATTCTTCTGAATTGTTTTGAGTCTGTTTTAGGAGATTTGGGGCCTTAGGGCTTTAATGTAACCAGCATTATTTTACATAAATATAGCATCAACTGGAGTAGAGATGTCAAACATGAGGCCATGAGCCACATTACACTCCCAAGTATAGCCTAATCTCAATTAAAATGTAATTTGAAAATATTTAACTAAATAAATAAAAATACAATAGAACATATTATTAACATGTGTTCTAAGTCAGTATGTGGCCCACAGGGATGTTTAGGTATCATAAGTCATTTCGATTTGAGTTTGACACCACTGATCTGGAGGACCTCACCATCCATAGGGAATCCCTCACCATCCTTGGGGAATCCCTCTTTAATTTGAACTCTATGCTATATTTCTGCCACATCAGTAATACTTTAGTAAATACATATCTCCTTGTTTTATGACTCACTTGATGTTTATGATCAGTTTTTGAGCAAGAAATTGAAAGAGATGATGCCCCTGCATCCTTGCTTTCCTACAACTACAAATACTATTGCTCTTCTCAATCTTGGAACTGCCACCTGGAATGATGTATAGTCAATTGCAAAAGGGGTCTTCAGCAAAGGGGTCCCTATAATCTCTTTCTGGACAGTTGTTTGATCCCCTTACCATGTCTGGGCTGAGAGCTCTAAAAACTGCAGCCACCTCCAATGCCTATTGCTGGTTCTGGCAAGCTGGCCTTCACCCCAACATCATGAACCTCTCTTGCCAATCTCCCAAGTTGTCTAGAGCTGTAAAAATGTCTCCCCCAAACCTTTTGCTGATTCCGTCACTCCAGAATTCAATTTGATGTATTATTTTAAAGTTGTTGGGAGGGGAATGTCAAGAGAGTTTGACTGGGTTACTGCCTCTCCTCCACCATCTTGATTCCAGAAGGAAATAATTTTTTTATAACTATAGTTTTATACTTTAATTTGAGGCTTGGTAATTTAATAACCTTCATTTTTATTCTTCCTCAGCATCTTCCTTGAAATGTTACCTCTTTTATTCCTTGAAATGCATTTTGGTATTATTTTATGTAGGTCTACAAAATATCTTCTTTATAAATCCTTATATTAATTTTGGTAATATTATAGTAGATGATATCTTTATTATATCACAACTCATATAATATGGAACAATTGTTAGCAGTTAATCTTATTCTGGTTACTTAAATTTTCTATTCTTCCTGTAAAGAATGTTTTATAGTTCATTTACATGAATCTTGCTTATCGCTTGTTGGATAAACTTGCATGTATTTCAGGCATTTTGTAGTTATTTTGAATGGAACTTTTATTATTGTCCCTTTACTTTTGTTAGTGCTGCATAAGATACTAAAAGTTTTTAAATTTATTTTGTGTTCAACTACTTTATTGAAGCTATTATTTAGCTAGTATCTTGATAATTCACTGAGGTTTTCTCAGGACACCATCATGTTATCTACAAATATGAATTTTTTTTCTCCCTTTTGCTAGTATTTATATGTTGAATTTTGTTCCTTTTTCTTATTGCTACAATTATCATTCTGAGAATTATGACAAATCCCTCCCTTACCACCATTTATACTGAGAAAATTTCTAGTTCTCCTCCATTATAAATAATGCAATATCTTTTGTTTTTCACATGCATATGACTATATATATATATATATATATATATATATATATATATATATATATATATATATATATATATATATATATAGGAGGACACTTCCATGTCTATGTTTTCTAAGTTATTTTATTTATTTATTTTTAAAATTACAAAATTCAGATCCACATATTGAGTTCCTAATTTTCTTCCTCTTCTTCCCCTCCTTCCTCCCTAAGACTGCATGCAACCTGATATAGGCTTCACACATACATTCACATTAAACATATTTTCATATTAGTCATGTTGCAAAGTAGAATTATAACCAATAGAATGAAATACAAGAGAAAAGAAACAAAACAAAACAAAAAAGAGAGAGAGCAAATATTATGCTTTGATCTGCATTCACACTCCATAATTCTTTGCTTTCTAAGTTTTAACATAAATGTTGTTGAAGTACATATGGATGTGTGTATTCATGCTGTTTTAGTTTTGCTGTTTATTAAAATAATTATAATATTCATTTACCTAATTTTTAACTATTCTTGAATCCCTGGTATGAATCCAATTTGGTCATTGTAAGTTCATTTTTTGGACATATTCTTATATTCTATATATATGTAATTTATGTTTTATGTATGTTATATATTTGTCAGACCTCACTAAAAGTAGTGGAATACCAATTACTCAGAAACTTTAATATTGTATCTTTTCCATTCAGTAAATGTGTTCTGATCTACAATTTTAGTATGTATTCCTTTGGGTTGGGAAGCTGGGCAGGAGTTAAAACCTATAATGGGAATGAGAACTGAGCCATTTCAAACATAAATTGTTGTTTATAATTTTTATAAATTTCACACTGCACTAAACAAATAAGATAGAAAACAAACTGAGCCCTAACACACTAAGAGTCTGGGAGCTGAGAGGACACCAAGCCAGTTGATTCCTGATTGTGCAGAAGTCCAGACTGGTAGTTCATTTGCATTCAAAATCAACCAAGGTTAAAAGGAACTCAGGATCTGGATGCGAATTTAAAGCTTATTATACATTACTTCCTTCATGTACTCTATAATCTAGCTAAACCTCTTGCTGGTCCTCATGTATGAAGTCCTATCTCCCATCTAATCACCTCTGTAGAAACTGGCTCACATGACTAGAATCAATCAAAAAGTTTTTTCAAGGCACTAGACGCTGAATGCACTCCTTTCTCACCTCTCTGTTTTACCATCTCTGCTTTCCTTCAAAGCTCACTTTCAATATTATCTCCCCCACGAGATCTTTCCTGATCCCCCCGCTGCTTGTACCTCTTCCCCAAAAACGAGCACATATTTTGTATAAACATATGCATGTATATGTTGTCTCCCCTACTAGAACACAAGTTCTTTGAGGCAGGGGCAATTCACTTCCCCTCTTTCTATCTCCAGTGCATGGCACAGTCCCTGGCACTTAATAGATACTTGGTAAATACTTGTCAATTGATTGAATAATTGAATGGAGCACCATCTTTTGCCTGCTCCCTTGGAAGACATGTTCATTGCCTAATTAACCCCTTCTCTTTCTTTTAGCTTGGTGTCCATATAAGGCTGATGTTCTTGCAGAGAGAAGAAATTTGTATACTTTATGTAGGTATGAATTTCCCTAAACATAGCTAATTCTTGTCTGCAAGTCATTGTTTAATCAGACGCTGGTCTTCAGTTCAAGATTTTGGAATTTTAGAGCTGGAAGGAGTCATAGGAATCATCACATCTCTTCCATGCCCCATTTTCAGATGAAGAAATCAAGAGCCAGGGGGCTAAAATGCCTTCCTCAAGGTATCATAGCAAGCTAATGACAAATCTAGGACAAGAACTCAGATCTAGTAAATCCTAATTTAGTCCTTCTCATAGATAAAGCATGCATGACTCACAGGTATTCACTGAATTTCAATTATCTAATACCCACCCAAATTTATATGCTCATTAGCAATAAATTTCTTGCTATGATTCTTCTTATGTTTCCCTATCCCTACAAATACTGGTTATTGACTCTTCTCTGGACATCACAGGAATGATGGGAGATGCATAGTAGTAGCCAGGAATTAGTGGGGATTTTGATATATCATGTTTAAAATATGCTCCAATCCCTGGAACAAAATAACCAACTGATTGGCAGCACTATCAGTCCTGGCAAGTGCAAGACACAGGGTAAAATCCTGCCACAGTTA